>JAEANM010008696.1:0-16835 GCA_017656035.1 Myanophis thanlyinensis
GGCTGTCGGGTCGTCCGTTCAAGATGGCGGACCAGTGTGAGGACTCTGGCCGCGCATGCGCAGTATACAACATTTTCTACTAGACAGGGTTTCCCTTTTTAAAGATAGGTATGACCATGTCTAATGACCATAGGTCAGGCAAGGAGCTGGTTTTGAAAGGATTGTGCATAGAGGTTCAGCTAGGGCAGAGGCAAGCTTTTTCAAAAAGTAGGCACATAATCCATCAGGGCCAATAGACAGAGATGGCTTTGGATTATGTAGTGTCGTTTCAATATTATCTACTGTAAAATCAATATGTAATAAATTGTTACAATTTATTACCATAACCACTGTTATGGTACAATTAGGAAATGGGGGGCAGCAGCCATTGCTGTTGACAAAGACTGAACTGAAGAACATATTAAGAGGTTGGTCTTAGCAGCTTCATTGTTACAGTCTTCCCCATTAGGCCCTTTTAGGGGTGGGATAGTTCTTGAGTCTTTAAGTTTGGCATTTATGAAATTATAGATTATCACAGTCAAACCAGAAAACATGATAGTCACTTACTGTAATAATGGCGCCTGGAAAGGATATATTCAACCACATCTTGCAGACAAGAATAAGGTCGAATAGTTCCATACTTTAGAAGCTGGAGGAATTTGGGAATTTTGTTTGTAAGGTTTCTTGCATTAAATAGCTTGCATTTTTGGCCTGTAGCAGTGGACCTGGAAGAAGTTGGGGGCATGCATGCCTAGTTTTGGTTGTTGGTGGAGGGTTGTTGGGACACAGACTACTGATCTTGTATTTGATACAGTCAGCACAGTAATCTATGTACAGATCAGTCTCTCCTTGGCCCTGGCATCTTTTGAGCTTGTGGGCGCGGGCACATTGCAGTATGGACAGGTTAGGCCATGAATGAAGTTTCCTATGGTTTGTGCAGCTTTTGGCGAGTGAGTTTATTCTGGAAATGAATTTGCATTTGCTGGTTTTGCTCTTGCAAACAACTCTGCAGAAGTGTGGGCCACCAAGCCATCACTGTTCTTGAATTTGGGGCCATCGCAGGAAACATCAATGATTTTATCAGGAACGATAGTTGATGCCTGGAAGTTGTTGATGATATTGCAAACCTTTGTGATGTAATCGGATTCGTTGGTGTCATTCAGTCCAAAGAAGATAGTGTTGGGACTCTTCTGTTTGCATTCAATTGCGTCTTTGACAAGGATAGAGATGTTACTAGCAAATTAGGGGAACAGTATTCTTAAACACATAATCTCTTTATTGTTTTTTGAATGATAACTCTTACTCAATATGAAATTAGAGAAACATTTTAGAGAAGAATGTATAATATATATAACTGTTAAAAATGTTTAGAGTTAAGGAAGGTTTTATAATGACTTTTAAATGTGTATTGACAGACTTATTAAATTTAGAAGAGGAATGGTATAAAAACAATACAGGAATAACCTGAAAAATGTGTAATATTATTTGTATTTTAACTATCAGAATATTTTTAAAGTTAAGTCAAGAGAAGAATAGAGAATTGGATAATAGAGATTGGTACAACTTTGAATTGATGAATTTCATGTAGAAAAATGAAAGAATATATCCTAGAGAAGCAATGTAATTAGATTTAAGAATATTATGGGAAATGTAGAGGAGAAATTTGAAAATGTTTGTACCAAAATGATTAATACTATGAGATATAATTAATGAACAAAAAGATACCCAGATAACATGTTGTACACACAAAGATATATTGTTTTGAAAGAAAATATATGATCTTATATGAAATTTTTATTATATTTGTTAACCATAAATTTTACTTGGAGAGATATTTGTATATTTGACTATATATGATTTGATCAATATGTAATGTTATGTAAAAATATGGGAAAATAAAATAAAAAATTTACAAGAAAAGAAACTGACTTTTAATTTCATTTAATAATAAAATCCTGATATAAAAGTTGAATGTTGGAAAATATTTTTCTCAAAATGGAAAACTTCTTGCCAGCTTCCCCATTAACTTTGCTTTTGACAAATTGGATATCACAATGATTATGGCTCACTTATATAATTGTGAGCAAGGCATCAAATACCCCATCATGATTATATGATTGTGGAGACGCTGCAATGGCCCGAATCCAAGGACTTGTAAGTTTCCCTCATCAGTGCCTTTAAATATTTGCTGTAAACTGAAGACTACCAGTATAAAGGAACACTAATGCTTATATTTAACTGTTCCTTAAGTTCCATTTGCACCATTGCACAGTTAGATGCAAGCCCAAGATTCTGAGAAAAACAATGAGTGCTTTTTTGAAAATACTATTTTCATTACTGTTATTAGACCCTACTTGCTGTAATAGGCCCTACTTTCATTATCGCTTTCTTTACATTTCTTCTGCAGCAAAAAACTTTAGCCTTGTGCCTTATTCATAAAGAAACAGTCCACAGAATTCAAGTTGTCTGTGATGGCCAGTATTCCATAAAATAAACATCTTGTGGACATCCAGGTTTTTTTCTGGTTTCCATTTTTATCAGTCAGTATTTAACTAAATCTCACATGTGACCAAACTTTCCTAATTTAATCTTCACATGTTTATATAATTTGCTTAAAAACAACAAAATTTCCATATATTGGATTTCTGTTCTTTTTAGCTAGACTTAAACCTTGTACTGACATTGTTTCATAGATCAGAACATTTGGTAAATTGTATTATTTTGTGGTTGCAAAACAACAAACAAACAAAATTATCTAGAGGGATAGAATCAAGATCATGTGAAATACTACTACTGCTTTATAAAACTTTAATAAAACCGTGCTTGGAATACTGCATCCAGTTTTGGTCACCACAATATGAAAAAGATGTTGAGATTTTGGAAAGAGTACAGAAAAAAGCAACAAAGATAATTAGGGGACTGGGGATAAAATATATGAAAAATAATTGCAGAAATTGGGTATGTCTAATTAATGAAAATAACTAGGGGCGACATGATGCCAGTGTTTAAATGTTTGAAGGGTTGCCACAAAGAAGAGAAAGTCAACCTATTTTTCGAAACATCAGAAAGCAAGACAAAGAAATAATGGATGGTAACTAAACAAGGAAAGAAGCAATTTAAAACTTAGGATAATTTTCTTAACAGTAAGAAGAATTAACTAGTGAAATGGCTTGCCTTCAGAAGCTGTGAATGTTCCATCAGTGAAGGCTTTTAAGAAGAGACTGGACAGCCATTTGTTTGAAATGATATAGGACCTCTGGCTTGAGTAAGGATTGGACTAGAAGATCTCTAAGGTCCCTTCCAGCTCTGTTATTATTCTATGTTCTAAATGCTCATGTATTACTAAATAGTCACTAAATTCAATTTCTCTTAAAGAAAATGCTTAAATAATTGTAGTAAAACATATTTTCATATTTAAACCCTGAACCATTGTTTTCTACTGTATATTCTAGTCAACCTAACATATTTGAATCTAGATATAACAAAGTTTTGGGGACGTGGTGGCTCAGTGGCTAAGACACTGAGCTTGTCAATCAGAAAGGTCAGGAGTTCAGTGGTTCGAATCCCTAGCACCGTGTAATGGCATGAGCTCCCTTTATTTGCCCCAGATTCTGCCAACCTAGCAGTTCGAAAAATGTAAAAAAATGCAAGTAGAAAAATAAGGGGCACCTTGTTGGGAAGGTAACAGCACTCTGTGCGCCTTTGGCGTTTAGTCATGCTGGCCATATGACCATGGAATCGTCATCAGACAGCGCTGGCTCTTTGGCTTAGAAACAGAGATGAGGACCGCTCCCTAGAGTTGAGAACGACTAGAATGTATGTGCAAGGGGAAACTTTACCTTTCCTTTATAACAAAGTTTGAGCCCAATGTCATTCATAAGGACTTTAAACAAAATTATTCAGAAGTTTTTTGTTTAATTTTGCATCTACTTTGTCTGAAAGTAAAGCTGTTATGTAACACTATGCCAAAGCATACAGATCATACTCCTGAACAATGATGATGATTATGATGATCTTGATGATGATGACTGTATTTTCTGCAATTAGGGAATTAAATCTTAGTTATAAATTCTTGCCCTGTAGGAAAAAAGGGAATCTGCAAGAAAGTAATTTATTCGTTTGTTAAGATGTCATCCTTGGCATACTTTGCCCTTCAGTAGTTTGTCTAAGGAAAAGGGCGACCTTTTGCTGATTTTTTACATGTCTCTTTTTAAACCTTTTTAAAATCAAATGTTCTTTTTCTTCTTTTTTCCTTTATTAGTTTTTCCTTCCAGAAATCTACCAGTTAACTAAACAATTAACCAGCTTCTATTTCAAACATAATGAAAGTAAAATATAATCACATCATCAAAACTATATGTGTGTGTATGTACTTATTTCTTTGTTTGTTTGCTTATTGTCCAAGAGCAAGTCAAAAAAATTAATTTTTTGCACAATGAATACATTCATATAGAACATAAATATATAAAAGGAAGAACCCCTATAAATGTGCAAATTCAGTGGGCATTTTAAAAAGATATGTGAAAGTGACTCAACCTCTATATTTGAGCACATACTGTGATGTATAGTTTTGCAGACAACAAGCATTAGCCAATCATACTGGTCTGATAAAAGTAACTGCGCAAAATAATTCGGAATTTTCTAGTGACTTTGCCAGATAAGGAGACATATATTACAGAAGGCACAATATAACACAACACAAGCAATGCCCTCAGTGCATTCTTCCTCTTTACATTATTAGTCTGTAAGGAATTTTTAATTATTTCCTTCAACAATTGTTAGGAAAACATTGCAATGTGCTAATGCTTCTTGGAATTTAGGCAGAATAATTTCATTTCAATATATTACTGACTTACAAAAATAACCATTGACTACTTAGGAGTAAGTTCCTGAATAGGATAAATTGATCCAGTTGGATTTCCAAATTAATATCCAAGATGGTGCCACTGAAGGCTGCCTTGCTGAAATGCTCTCTCTGATTCTACTCTATTCAATAGCATATTGTTTATGGGCAGGAAATATTCCATTGTAATCTATCATCAGAATGGCCTCTCTTTTGAGAATCTATAGTATTTTGCAAGGATGTCTAAATCCAGGTTGATTTGTGGATAAATTTATGGATTTATGTCCACAACAAGCAATTTCCTTCTGGAAAAAACAATACCTTTAAACAGTGCTCGATAATACAATTTAGCCTCAATTGCCTACTTCCTTAATGCTTCATTTAGGTACACATGGAACCACTTAAAATAATAAAATAAAAATAATAAATTATTTTATACTGAACCATTTCCAGAAAACCATGTAATTCCAACTGAGCGCCAACATTCAACATCAAGCAAGATACCAGTAATTCAAAATATTCTCAAACTCAGGTGAGCAGGAGGTTTTGATATCAAATCTCCCATCCAAGTTCTCTTTCCAACCTCAAGAAAAAATTTTCTGGAATCACAGCGATCATAAAATTGCAATCTAAATAATGGAATAAATAAATAGAAAAGAAGAAAAACGTAAGTGCCCCTTCATCACAACAAGGGTTAATAAAAGTTTCTTCATTAACAGTTTATACTCTTTAAAATCTATAAATTCCCTATTTGAAGTTTTCTTTGTAGTCTTACAAAAGTCCATGCCCAAATTACATTCTATTTTTGTCAAGCTAATATTCACTATTAGCTTATTTGTTTAGTCAGAGCAATATTCCGCTGTTGTTCATTTGGATACATATTCAGCTACTGAAGACACCAGCCTGAGGATGGTGAGTGGGACCTTGCTGAAACATCACCAACATCTGTTGAACCCCCAGACCCCAAAACTAAACAAGCTGACACATGGCAAGAACACAGACCCAAACTCGAAGCCAAACCAAAACCCAGAATGCTACATCACAGCCACCCGCTCAGGATATCACATCAGAAAACTCAGGTAATCACACCACAAGAACTCAAGAATCTGCAACACAGCAAACAACCCAGGAAATCACAGCACAAGACCAAGGACACCACAGCAATAAAACTCACAAGGTCATCACACAACCCATTACCCAAGCTGTTAAAACACAGGAGGCTAATGGAAAAGAGATCAAAACACAAATGACCCAGGAGATTACAATGCAGGACCCAGGACACCACAACAAAAGAACTCTCAAGGCCATCACACAACCCATTACCCAAGCCACTAAAACACGGGAGGCTAATGGAAAAAAGATCACTACAAAACAAATGACCCAGGAGATCACAGCACCCCACCAGTATTTATAGAGAGACAGCAGCTCCGGTCACACACTGCTTGCACTGACATGAAGCAGAAAGCACCAGCCTGAGGATGATATATACAATTATGGGTTAAAATAGGTTTTTGTAACTTGTTCTAGTTCTGCAAATGTTACATTGTTTTGACAGCTAGAATGTCTTTCATCTTCAGACATCATGAAATGTTTCTGTGATATGCCATTTAGAATCATAAAATCATAGGGCTAGAAGGGACTTTGAAGTTTTTCTAATCTAAAACCCTACCCAAGGCAGTAATCCTTTTACCATCCCAGACAAATGAATGTCAATTTTTTTTCTTCAAAAACTCCACAATTTCTAGGGACAAGTCTGCAAATTTGATGAGTTCCCCTTCTATCCCCTCATCTAGATCATTTATGAAGTTGTTGAGTAGCATTGGGGCCATGATAGAACCTTGAGATACCCCACACTACTTCTCTCCATGTAGATGTAATTTTGCTAAGAGCTACATGCTGAGTGCAATTGCTTGGCCAATTGGAATCCATATGGGGGGTACTGACTTGCCCACATTTTTCTTTCTTACCAAGAAGTAGGCTATGGTTACTTTATAAAATGCCTTATTGAAATCTAAGTATACTATCTTGACCCATTAATTTAGTCACTTTATCAAATAAGGCAATAAGTTTTATCTGACATGATCTATATTTAACAAATCCATGATGGCTTCTATTAATCATATTGTTCATTTTTAGGTTCTTTTCCAATCTCTGGAACTTCAATATGCCTATTAATGAATTTCAGTGAAATTAGAGAATTGTGTGTTTCTATAAATTACAAAATATATCCTTGGTTCAAAATTCAGATACTGTTCAAATTCAGATATTACAAAATATATCCCTTTTTATAAAGAGACCATATTTTTGAGGAATGGCCTAATAATTATTTTATTATTTATGTATAGTTACTCTATCCTTAGTTTCATTTTCTTCCATTGTTTCAATATATGAAGCCTTGACTGTGTAACAATCTTACACAACTTTATGAGATTTAGTGCTGAAATGGTGTTCAGTGGTTTTCTTCCTTTTTCATAATGGATTTGGTTACTGTTGACTGGGGTAGAGAGACTGAGCCAGTGTCTAGAGTGGAGAGATCCTGGCATTAGAGAGACCCTGGCATGTGGATTGCCTCATTGTCCCCTACAAGGACCACTGGATGAGGTCAGACATTTGTTATAGGTCAGGTATCATCAATTCCAGATGATGACACGTCTAGATACTGAGCCAAACAGAAGATGTTATCAGGTTCTTTTCCCAGTTTTGGCGGCAGTATGAATCAGGATGGGAGAAGACTAGGTTAAAATTTAATCCTGAGCAAGATCAAGTGTTTGTGGATATGTAGAACTCTCTGAGAATGATCCATGTTTAGTTTTGAAGCACTATTTACCCCATTCAGGACTAGATTCTTTTATCTAGGAAAGCTTTTACACAAATCTACTTCACCTACTGTGCTAATTCACTTATATCTGGACTGAGAAGCTTCCAGGGTAGTCATTCATGTTGTGGTGGAAGAAGGAAATTCTGGATCCAGTTCCTTATCGTTTGTTAACTTGAATGCTCATCAGATATATCTCTCCTTCTAACATCTTCCTCTCTCTGGGTTCTTCTAAGTTGAAGCTGGCTGTTACGGGTACTTCCATGTAATTTCTGCTTTTTGAGCCACACCAATTATTAATAGGCTTTTGGGTGCACTTCAACCTAATATTTATCAACTATGAACCCCTTCATTCCATAGATCCTGATTATTTGTGCAGTTGATATAGTATACTTGGATTTCAGTAAGTCATTTGGCAAAGTAGACCACAACCTACTTTTTGATAAGTTAGAAGAATGTGGGATAAATAGCATCACCACAAGACGGATTTGTAATTGGCTGACAAACCACACTCAACATGTAGTCCTTAATGGAACTACATCTACATGGAGGAAAGTAAGCAGTGTGGTACCCTAGGTTCCATTTTAGCTTCTTTAATATCTTCATAAATGATTCAGATGAGAGAATAGAATGGGAACTCATCAAATTTGCAGACAACACCAAGCTGGCAATAACCAATAGCCCAGAAGATAGGTTCAAGATCCAGATAGATTGTGACAGATTTGAACACTGGAATCAAGATCACTTGAAATATTAGTATCACTTTATAAAGCCTTAGTAAGATTACACTTAGAATATTGCAACCGGTTTTGGTCACTATATTATAAAATAGATATTGAACTCTGGAAAGATGTTCAGATGCAGAAAAAAGCAACAAACATAATTACGGGGCTGGAGGCTGAAACATAGAAAGAACAGTTGCAGGAGTTGAGTATGTCTAATCTACTGAAAAGAAAAATTAGGGGTGACATGATAGTTCTGTTCCAATATTTGAGGGGCCACCACAAAGAAGAGAGGACCTATTTTCCACAATATCAGAAAGCAAGACAAGAAACTATAGAAACGAATCAAGGAACAAACCAACCTAGAACTAAAGAAAAATTTCTTGACTATGACAATTAACCAGTAAAACAGCTTGTCTTCAAAAATTGTGTGTACTCCATCACTAAAGGCTATTAAGAACAGATTGGACAGCCCTTGTCTGCTTTAGGGTGTATCTAAAAAGCCTTTTAATCAGTATATTTTATGGCATCCTTTCCAGTTGTAAAGAATGCTAAATTTAAATCAGGATGTCAGTCTCGGGTAAACCTTATTAAAGACCTAACCTTCAAGGCTAAATTTGCAACTTCTTATGTAAACAGAAGAAAACCACACAAACCTCTCACAGATTTTAGTAATGAAGCAGCGTCATCCACTTCCTTACATGTTATTCTTTGATTTCAGGAATGCTTGAAAAATTAAACAACCATGTTTGCCAAAAATTGGAACTCAAATGGTATTTTTCAAAAGGAAGCATAAAAGGTATAACCTTTATTTCTCTACAAACATTGGACCAAAATAGTGCTTTTTTTTCTTCAAAAAACCTTACCTCTTTCTATTAGTAGCTGTAAGTTTTCTTTCTTTTTTAAAATAGAGGATGTTTATGGGATATGAATAACATTACCAGTTTTGCATTTTTAAGTAACTGCAATAATATTTTATTTATTGATTTGATCTACATCTTTTTGTGCAAATAGACAGATAGTTACCAGATCTATTTTAACCCACGATTATTGTTCTTTCTCATTTGTCTCAGAAAAAGTTTAAGCATTTTTCTGTACAGAAATTTATTTATCTTTATTTTTCCAAAAATCAGCTTTTGAAAACTGCAAATAGCATTTAGGGAATTTCATGCATTATTAAAAGACAGATTCATTTCTTTATTGGAGATACTGAACAGTGCATAAGTCTGAACAAAGGAGAATATTTGTAGCTCCTGGTTGAAATGAGGAGTCCTGAGCTTGGTTGTTTTCTTGAAGACATTTCCTTACTCAAACTAGGTAATATCATCAATGCTAGTAAGGAGTAGGGTTTGCTCTCAGTTTATATGCCTGTCAGTGTTGGTTTTGCCCTGTCACTGATGATACCTAGTTTGGGTAAGGAAATGTCTCCAAGAAAACAAGCAAGCTCAGAAGGCACCAAGAACTCCCTATTTCAACCCCGAGCTACAAATATTCTCCTTTATTGGTGTCACATAAGGGCATCCAATGCTTCAGAAAGCATGCAAAAGGGGAAATATTTACCTGTACGCACACTTCTACCAAGAAACAGCTTGGGAAGTTGTGCAAAAGAAGTTGTTCAAAAATATGATATAATTCCTGATTACAGATGCACACCTCAGATTAAAAAAATATCTGCATACCATAGCAAACCTCAAGGAATAATTGGAACAGATCATCACATCAGAGTGTCAACTGTCCAGTTGGTGAATTCAGAAAAAGAATCTCCTGGGATATTATTTTACCAAGAGTATAACTTTATTGAATAAACCACATTGGCACAGAAGAAGCAAAACCAGCTCTGTGTTTCCCACGTAAAGCAAGCATAGTTAATTCCCCCTTTCCCTTTGGGCCACCCACAGTGCATTAAGTCCATCAATCACGTTTGTTCATTTTGTTATGGGAACCAGCCAGTCACACTGGGACATCTGCTTGGAGTGTCCTTGAGGTGTAATTAGAATAGAGAAATAATCCTAGTTGAGCCTGCATTAGTATACTATCATCATAATAAAAATGAATCACATAATATGTGATAGCATGAATCACAACATACAAAATATAATTGGACCAAATATTCTTTCATAATCTTATTAATAAGAATAGTTATATTCCATCTTCACAGATGGCAGTGAATGGATATGTAAAATAAGAGGTTTTTTTCTCTAGTAGGAATAAATAAAAATAAACCAGAGACAACTTCTGCAGCAACTGTATGAAAAACATATATGTGAAGGATAAAAATCTTGTGATTATCTATATTAAGTAAACTTTCCAACTGTAGAAACATGAATCATTTTCTTATTTAAGGGCATAAATGGCCAAGAAAGTAGCCACTCTAATATTTATCTTATTTTTTCAGACTCAGTAATTTAGCCAGGGAAGAAATCCATTGTGTTCTTTCTTCAGAGGAAACCTGAAGTCTTTCAAATCAACATTCCTATATGGGTATTTCCAACAGCAGAAAATTATGAAAGGGGATATGGCAGAGGTGAAATTGAAAGCACTAGAGGACTAGAAACATTTTGTACCATACTAATAAACACACTTGCATTGCTTCTAGAGAGATGGTTTTTTTATCCTTGGGGGAAAAGGGACAGATGGTAAATTTTGCTTTTTGCTTCTGCTCTGTTGTAGTGTTTTAATAAGTGTTGAAGCTCTTAATGTGAGGGCCCTGGACTCTCATGCTAGATAAAGTAGTTTGATAAATGTTAAGCTGAAAAAAGTTAAATCAAAAGTCTCTTAACATAAATGTCATGCTCAGATGAACTGATAAGGAAAGACACTAAACTTCAGGCAGTAATCACTGCTTTATCTTCACCAGAAACAACCAGCGCTACATGACATCTAGAGCTAGAATCAGTGCTGCTGGTTTCCAATCCCATCACCATTTAAATCCCTCATTCTCCCCCCCATAGTCCTCAAACACACACACACACACACCGTTACATGCCCACAGACATCAAGGCTTCTTGCTGATTTGCAGTTCCCCAACAGCTCCATTTCTGCCTGTTGGACCCAAGTGGCATTGTCTCAATGCTCTCTAAGCGCATGGGGGAACATTCCAATATTCCTCAGTCTCTGGCATTGTCACTGTATAGATCAGCGATCCAGTCAGTCATAAAATTAATTATTTTAACTGGTTTTAATTGTCTTGGTATGTGTTTTTTTTTTAATGTGGCTGTACACTGCCCCGAGTCCCTAGGGAGAGGGGGCAGTATATAAATCATGATAATACATAAATAATAAATAAATAAATATAGGTGCTGATATTAGTCAAGATGGTTGATTACTTGTCGTCCCCCCCCCAAAAGGGCTACCTTCTCTGGACTTCTATTGAAGGTACCTTGCACTGCTGGAGGATCCCAGGGCCATAACCCCCAAATGGCTATGCTGGCATCAGTGGGAGGGTCTCAGGAGTGGGAGGAAAGTCACAAAGGCCCTGTTTGGCATAGCACCCTGACACCTGACCAGATGTCCCTGTGTGAGCTGACCCCACATCCCATTCGCAGATTGAAGCTGTCCCATATTTCAATTTTGGACTAGCCAACCAAAAACAGACCTCTGATTGTTTGGCCCCTGGGGGAGGCTGCATAGATGGCCATGCTACCCCACTGCCTTCCCAGCTGTGCCAAGCCAGCCACTCCTGGAAAGTTGCCTCACCAAACTTCTCTTGCAATATATCCAAGGTTTGGCTATCCACAGCCATAGAGTAGCTCCACTCCCCCTCCTCATCCTCTGTCAGGCGTCTCTCCCTCCACTTTGTCAGATGAATGCCTGAGGGGGTAAATGTGGGGAAGGCAGGCACTGATGCCTCATCCCATGTGGAGCTCTGCCACCACTCCCTTGCTTCCACAGCATCTCCTGAAACAGCTGTCATTAGTGTTGGTTCCTTAGCATCCTGGCCCATTGAAATGGGGATCGGCCTCTCTTTAGGATTAACATCTCATACCTGTCCCACTGCAGGCACCAGCAAAGCCTCCAGAGTGGAGGGCTCAGTGCCTCCAGCAGCTTCCAAGCTCACCTCCATATCTTCCACCATGCCAGCTCTAAGAACATGCCAATTTGAAGCAAAAGAAGAAAAGGTGCACCAATAAAGAAAGACACCAAACTTCAGTCAGTAATCACTGGTTTATCTTCACCAGGAACAACTGGTGCTACATGACATCTAGAGCTAGAGTTAAGTCAGTGCTGCCAGTTTGTGATCCCACCATAGTTTAACATATGCTTGCCCCCCACAGTCCATGCTCACTCCCACATGCCCACAGACATCAAGGCTTCTTGCTGGTTTGCAGCAGCATGCTATTTATGCATGCTCTAGCTGTGCTGATCAGCTGGGCTCAGTTGAGCAGGCAGTGGCTTTCCCTCACCACATTCACATGCCCCGAGCAGCCAATGGAGCAGCCAACAATCATATCAAGATGGCGGATGAGTTCAGAATGGCTCCCCCCCCCCTCGAATGGCTGCCCAGGCAAGATGCAGAAGTTTGGGGCTGACATGCAGCCCTGCTAGCACTGGGACTGGTCCTGGAAAAGAGGAGAGTCTCTGAGTTACATTCCTAGCATCAGAAACACATACCCCTGGGTTTTGTTGGGTGGTGCCGGTGGAAGCTGGCAACCAAATAAGGAGCCTGCACATCTGAGTGGGCCACCCAGGAGGCCTCCGACAATGGATACCCTTTCCCCAGAATGAGATATTGTAGTTTGCCCCTGTACACATGGGAATCTAGGACCTCCTCTACTTCATATTGCAGGTATTATCTCACAGCTATTGGTCAGGGCCTGGGAGATGGGGCCCCTCTCAGGGGAGTTGTGTGTACAGGCCATAATGAACTACTGTGGAAGACTGTGTGGGTCTTTCCTAACAGCTGTAGGAGTGTGAGTTGGACCATGATGTGGTTGATCACCTTTGTAATTTGAAAGGGTCCTATAAATTTAGGAGCTAATTTATAGCAAAGTACCTTCAGCTTTAGATACTTGGTGGAATGGTAGACTCTTTGGCCCATCTTAAACAGGGTTTGTTCTTGGCATTTCTTGTAGTTGCATGCTGCTTTTTGTATTACCTCCCTGACATTATGTCACACTTGTTTCATTCCTACTATCCATTCTTGCAGATTCTGGTTCTCTAGCACTTGCTGAGGACACTCTGGTATTGGTACAAAGTCCAGGCTACTGACTACATGGAAAGGAGTGAACCTGGTGCTGCTAATGTATCAAGTTGTTACCTCTGTGAAAGGTAGTAACTCTTCCCAGTTTGATTGTTGATACTGGATGTAGCAAAATAGGTATTGCCCCACTGTGGCATTGGTCCTCTCTATGGCTCTGTTGGTGGCCAGGTGGAAAGAGGAACTCAGTCCCTGGGATGATCATGGCTAAAAATTGCTGCCAAAACTTGGCAGTAAATTGGACCCCTTGGTCAGATATGATCCTCTGTGGATATGGGCAATAAATAATTTGACCAGTTTGTGGGCAGATGAGAGGCCAGGGCACACTGCAAAATGTGCCTGTTTGGAAAACAGGTCCACTACTATCCAGATGACTGTGTTGCCAAAGCTCTCCAGAAGATCAACAATAAAATCCATTGCCAGTCCTTCCCAAGGTCTCTTGGGTTCCATGACTGGCTGTAGAAATGGGGCTTCCCCTGTCATTTTTTCATAGTGGTGCAAAACTGTGTACATAGTCCTCAATGTCTCTTTTCATGCAGTTTAAATCTAGCCAATGACTTCTGTGCTGGTCCCAAGCCCAGATAAATAGAGAGGGTTGTATCAGGAAGGGCATCTGGCATAAAAACATGCCAAATTTAAACAAGTGAATCATCAGTGTGAATACCATACTGGATCGGTCGAGGCCCAGGGTAACAATGACCACCACTAGTGCTGTTGACCTACAGGGTGCTGGTGGAAATTGGACTATAGCTGGTCAAAGAAGGAAAGGAGGCAGAATGATTCATAGACAGAGACAGAAGAGGAAAGGCAGGAGTATAGGTCTGAGAATAGGGACTCTTAATATTGGCACAATGACATGGAAAGATAGACAGCTGGCAGACATGATGGAGAGAAAGAAGGTAGATAAACTGTGTGGGCAGGAGACCAGGTGAAGGGTAGCAAAGCACATAATATTGGAGGGGGATATAAACTGTTTTATTATGGTGCGTCTAAGAAGAGAAATGGGGTAGGAATGATCCTAAAGGAGGAGCTCCTGAGGAATGTTTTAGAGGTGAAAAGAGTGTCAGACAAGGTGATCATTTTGAAGTTGGAAATTGAAGAGGTAATGTTGAATGTACTCAGTAGTTATGCCCCACAAGTAGGGTGTGAGTTAGAAGACAAGGAGAGATTCTGGAATGAGTTAGGTGAGGTGATAGGGAGTATTCCCAGAGGTGAGAGAGTGGTGATTGGGGCAGATTTCAATGGGCATGTTGGTGAGGGGAACAAAAGTGATGAGGAGGTAATGGGCAGGTATGGTGTTAAAGAAAGTAACCTAAAAGGACAGATGGTGGTGGACTTTGCTAAAAGGATGACAATGGCCGTAACACCTTTTTCTAGAAGAGGGAGGAACATAGAGTTACATATAAGAGTGGAGGTAGGAGTACACAGATAGACTACATTCTATGTAGACAAGGCATAGAGATTAGTGACTGCAAAATGGTGGGAGGAGAGAGTGTAGCCAGACAGCATCAGATGGTGGTGTGTAAGACGACTCTGACAGTCAGGATGAAGAGGAGAGGAAAGATAGAGAAGAAGACCAAGTGGTGTAAGTTGCAAAAGGAAGAATGTTGTGAGGAATTCAGACAGAAGTTGAGACAGACTTTGGGTGGTCAGGAAGAACTTCCAGATGACTGGGAAACTATAGCAGAAGTGATCAGGGAGACAGGTAAGAAGGTGCTAGGTGTGTCATCTGGAAGAAGGAAAGAACATAAGGAAATCTGGTGGTGGTACGAGGAAGTGCAGGACAGCATCCAGAGGAAGAGGCTAGCTAAAAAGAAGTGGGATGTAGAAAGGACTAAAGATAGTAGATAGGATTACAAAAAAATTGCAGTGTAGAGTGAAAAGGGAGGTGGCAATGGCCAAACAGAAAGCATATGATGAGTTATATGCCAGGTTAGACACAAGGGAAGATGAGAAGGACTTGTACAGATTAGTAAGACAGAGAGATAGAGAGGGGAAGGATATGCAACAGATAAGGATGATTAAAGACAGATGGAAAGGTTTTGACAAGCAAGAAGAGTGTGCAGAGAAGATGGAAGGAGTATTTCGAGAAACTAATGAATGAGGAAAATGAGAGGGAAAGAATAGGAGAGCAGGAAGTAGCAAAGATTAGAAAGGACGAAGTGAGGAAGGCTCTGAGGAGAATGAAGAGTGGAAAGGCTGTTGGTCCAGATGACGTACCTGTGGAGGTATGGAAGTGTCTAGGAGAGACAGCAGTGGGGTTCCTATCTAATATGTTCAACAGGATTTTAGGAAGATGCCTGAGGAATGGAGAAGTGTTCTAGTGCCAATCTTAAAAAACAAGTGTGATGTGCAGAGTTGTAGTAACTACAGAGGTATAAAGTTGATGAGCCACACAATGAAGCTATGGGAAAAAGTAGTGGAAGTTAGGCTAAGAAAGGAAGTGGATATCTGTGAGCAGCAGTATGGTATCGTGCCCAGAAAGAGCACTACTGATGCAATTTTTGCCCTGAGAATGTTAATGGAGAAGTATAGAGATGATCAGAAGGAGCTGCATTGTGTCTTTGTGGATTTTGAGAAAGTATACGACAGAGTGCCGAAAGAGGAGCTATGGTACTGTATTAGATTGTCAGGAGTGGAAGAGAAGTACATCAGAGTAGTCCAGGATATGTATGAGAGATGTGCTGTAGGTCACATTTCAATCCTTTCAGTCCTTTATTGTCAAATTCAAACGCACAACATGTGTGCAGTGAAATTGTGAAATTGTGCAGTGAAATTGAAGTCAGACAGGAGTTCAAGATGGGGTGGGGCTACATCAATGATCAGCTTTGAGTCCCTTCCTGTTTGCTATGGTGATGGACATGTTGACAGATGAGGTCAGACAGGAATCTCAGTGGACAATGACATCATTGTTCTCACTACAGATCACAGTGTCATCCACAAACGTTTGTGGATGACATTGTGATCTGCAGTGAAAACAAAGAGAAGGTGGAGGAATACCTGGAAAGGTGGAGGCCTGCTCTGGAAAGAAGAGGAATGAAAGTCAGATGTAATAAGAGAGAATACATGTGTACGAACAAGAGGAAGGGAAGTGAAACAGTGAGATTACAGGGGGCTGAGGTCAAGATGGTGCAGGAATTTAAGTATTTTAGGTCAACAGTCCAGTGTGATGGGGAGTGTGGAAAAGAGGTGAAGAGGTGAGTGCAGGAAGGTTGGAATGGGTGGAGAAAGGTGTCAGGAGTGTTGTGTGACAGAAGAGTGTCAGCAAGAATCAAAGGA
>JAEANM010008697.1:0-16833 GCA_017656035.1 Myanophis thanlyinensis
ACACACACATACACACACACATAATATTAATATTAGAATATAGTCTAGAGAACTTTGTATAGTACTACTAGAAATAAGAGCATACAAAAAGACAATAGACTGTGTCTAAAGAAGACAGAATATTTTCGAACTTGGGACTTCTTTTATCAATGGTTGGATAAAAGAGATAGAAATTAGGAACTTAATAAGTGTCACTATGTAAACAAATTGACCCAGATAACATGCTGTTTACTAAGCACATATTGTAAGTTAAGAGAAAACAAATAAAAAAACATATTAAAAAAAACCCCAAAAGACAATAGACATACAACTCACACATTTGTACATTTCCATTTTATATTTTTCCAAAATAAATCATTTCCCCAAATCTTATAGGAATATATAAAAATCCAGTTGTCTAGGGCCCAGTGCTTTTGATGGATCTTTGGAGCTTGAATCAATCAAAGCGGTCATAGTTTAAAAGAATTTGTGACATTGATTTCTTCTCAAACAGTCATTTGGTTCCTTCTAACACACTATGGTATCACTGTTGGTTACAGCTTCAGGCCAGCTTTTTATTATATTTATTATTGCTTCATCTTTTGGGAACATCAGTCATAACCCATGTCCCCTATGCACACCAATATAAAATGCATAATGATTGTTCTGTCCACCTGCCCTATAGGGATGTTCAGCCTTAAGGGTTGTTTAAACCTTTGCTGTCTCATACAATCATTGACAAAATGGAGAAAAAAAAACCCTAAATAAAATATTTGGAATCCTTAAGAATTTCCTCTCAGTGCTACATTCATGAACATGTCTTCCTGAAATGACGAGGTTGCCTTGTCTTGTACTTGTGGTCTTTTGAAGTAATATAGGTTAACTAAATACAAATGGAAGAAAACAATAACAAATACAATGTAGAATGTTAAACAAACCCGTTAAAGAGTTTAATATTTGAAATGAGCACCTGCCATTTTAAAACCTCTCACTGAAAACAATTGTTTATTTACATTCTTGTATCTCAGTGCTTAACCTTTCACACAGTGAACCACAGTAATTATAACGAAGATAATATCATTTCAAGCAACCGGGATAATTAAACAGTTTCATAAAAGCAATCTAATTATAATTACAAAAAACTAGCAGCACTGGTTAAAAATAATGTTCCACACTCCATTTAATATATTAAACTGAAACTTGCAATAATCTAAAAGTATAAAAACCCATCACAATGCTTCAACTTAAACTGTTGTGAGAGCCAGGAGAGCCAACAAGATTGCATTTTTTCCTTCCAACATAAATATCCTGCTGATATACATCCTCTTAGAGTGACCAACCAGAAAAATGCAAGAAGCCCACATGTAGCACTGGCAGTACTTCACTTATGACCATAGTTGGGACCAGATTTCCATGGTTAAGCAATGCGGTTATTGAGTCCAACCCAATTTTATGACCTTTTTTGCCATGGTTTGTTAAGCAAATCACAGCAGTTATTAAGCCCATCATGAATCCAGTTTTCCTCTTTGACTTTGCTTGTCAGAAGCCATCTGAGAAGGTTCCAAATGGTGATCTGGGATAATGCAACCATTATAAACATATACTGGTTGCCAAAGTGCCCAAATTTTGATCACATGATCATGGGGATTCTGCAAAGGCTGTAAGTGCAAGGACCGGTCATGAGTAACTTTTTTCAGTGCTTTTGTAACTTTGAAGGCTCACTAAACAAATGGTTATAAGTCAAGAACTACCTATATATAAGGGAAGAAATCATGTTTCACTATTATGCTCCAGCAACTGATATATAAAGTACCCAATTTGAACTTCAAGAGCTACAACAAGCCCATTAGATTCAGCTTGAGCAGATAACTCCTTGTCTACAACAATAGACCTGGCCTGCCAAGCCCTCTGCTTTTGCTTCCTGGATCCTTATTTGCGGTCTCCTCTTTAGGCATAGCATCTATTGGTATGAATGCAAATTGTTGTAGTTTTGATCAGGATTAATTCAGTTTGTTGGCAGTGCAGTTGTTAGAATGCAGTACTGCAGGCTACTTCTGCTAACTGCAGTTTGGCAGTTTGATTCTCACTGTCTCAAGGTTGACTCAGCCTTCCATCCTTCTGAGGTCAGTAAAATGAGGACCCAGATTGTTGGGGGAAATATGCTGACTCTGTAAAACTTCTTAGAGAGAGTTGTAAAGCATTGTGGAGCAGTATATTTGTCTAAGTGCTATTGCTATTGCTATTGTTGCTAAGCAAAATCCTCACGTTAGATCAGTGGTGAAATTCAATTTTTTTACTACCGGTTCTGTGGGCATGGCCACAGGATTAAACATCATCAAGCACAGAATTAAACTTCACCAAAGTTACAATGTAATAAGGGGAGAGGCAGTTTCTGTGAGCAAGGCAATAAATATTAGGCTAGAAAAACTGCCTTATTCACAGGATTAACCCTGTAAAGTTAAATCTTTACAGAATTAACCCTGCAAAGTGGGGAAAAAAACCAAAAGGAGATTTCTTCTAATAACCGGGTCTCCAAACTGCTTACAGTTGTTACCACCGGTTCTATAGAACCGGGGCGAACTGGCTGAATTTCACCTCTGCATTATACGTTAGATATTCCTATTTTACTTGCCCAGTATTGATTCTTTCTTTATGAATTAAACTGATGCAGCCACTATAAAGGAGAATAAGGAAGATGAACTTGATAGACATATGCATGAACCAAGTTCCAAATTCTGGAAATTTATGGGGGCAAATAGAACTTTATTCCTATACATATTGATGGATGCAAGAATTCTATATTTGCAGAAATGAAAAGAAACATTAATTTCTATAATGGAGGATTGGATTGAAAAGAAGATAGAGCTAGTGGAGATGGAAAAGTTGACTGTATTAATTAGGGACAAGAATGGAAATAGTTTTGTAATTATTTGAAATCCATTTCTGGGCTTTCTGTTTGTAAGAGAAAAAAAATGAAAATGGATTTTAACCATTAAATGTGTAACTGCTATAGAAATGACTGGTTGAAATGACTATCTGGGAAAGCTAAAAAAATTGATACTATAAATTTATTATGTATCTTACTGTGCTGAAAAAAGTCAGAGGTTCATGCTTTTTGTTTTAATTTATTTTTCCTTCTTTCATCACTTTATTTACTGTATTCTATTTCCTTTCTCCTTTTTCAATTGTCTTTATTTCTATTTGTATCTTATATTAAGAAAACAATTTTAATAAAAAATATACTAAAAAAAGAAATATGCAAGAACCTTTACCCAGGCAAAGGGGGGGTTGAAGAACTATTTAGGTCTGGATAACAAGATAATATTTGCTAGTGGATCAGGCAAACACCTCCCTCATTCACTGGAATATAAGGAGTGGGACAGAGCTGGATATAGCACAATCACATTTGCAAGGTCCCATTATTGTATGTATTAATAAAGCTTTGTTCTTCCTCTGCAGATGGTTTTCTGGTCTAGTCTATCTAGAGTGGCTAAAAGCCACCCATCTACCAAAGAAACTTTGTGCTGAAGTTGGCTATACACATGCATATTTTTCCTCCTTAAATACAGCATTTATTTCAAGGGGGGTAGAGACAGAAAAATGGCTTGGATACTATCTTTGAGATAGTATCCAAGATATTAGGATATCTTGAGATATTTTTTTCTTAATTTTCTTGTGAATTTGGTGCTCAGATGTCAGATTCTGAGACCAAGAAGCACAAAACTGTTGTAAACTGTTTACCAAGCTATTTGTCATTTTTCTCCATATCTGGTTTCAGCTATTGTACACATTACCTATTAGTGAAGGCAGCTGAACCTAGCAGCACATGTAGGGGACTCTACAGGCATATAATTTTAGATCACAGTACAGCAGGGCTGAGATTTAGATCCTATTCCAGTTCCAGGTACAAGCAGCTATAGAGAGTAACTAACGAGAGAGCCAATTTTAGCCAATGTCCTCCTCTTGTAGCCAAAGCAGATATTCATAAGGGAGAAACAGCTGCCAGGAAAGGGGAAATTGATAGACTGCTTTCCATGTTGTTAAAGTGATGTTACTCTGCAACATCAAATGTTTTCCATGGATGGAAAGAGCCCTTCCTTCATGTGTGAATGTAAAAACTAGATGCAATTCAGCAATATACTTGACTGCATTAAAAACATTCATCTGTTCAATGCAGTGGAAGATAAGCATCTTAGTGCAGAAAAAGACTTACATCCTTAGCATAAATGTGTGCTGAAGACTGATTATGTATGGAGATGGCTCTCAATTGTTCATTGAGATAGAACCTACTTAGAAATGGAGTTGCTTAGTGGATAAGCACTCAGATTTATTAATGGATTCATAGTCATACTCTAGGTGATCGCTTATGGAGCAAGTAGGCTAATACGTTTCCATCTTGTACTTTTCCATTTATACTAACTGCCTAATTCAAGTGACAGTTTTGACAATGATTATATTATTCTGGATGTGAGGATGACCTGGCTGAAAAATCTATCAACTCATTAATTTCTAGGGTTGATTTAGCTTATCAGGCTGACTAGGTGGGTGTCCCTCCCAGTATTGTGCACTCAATGGAAAGGGGCAACCATCCTGAAGGAGTACGCCATTCTTCAGTCAAGATTACATTTACCCCAAGAAAGAGGACTGTGAATTAAAGTCATTAAAGACAATTCTTTTTTCCAGCTTGGGAAGGGGCTGGAGGAAACAACTGCCCCCATTACTCTGTATTCTGTGAATATACAATAACTGCTTATTTAAAAGTTAAATTTTGGAGAAAACACAGATCTTTTTTTGAGTAAAAACAGTATGAGAAAAACTGGATGGGCAAAACTGTTTTTAGATTAGAAATGGTATGAGCTTCTTGATATTTAGTCCTTGATAGTTGCAAAGTTCACCCAAACTACAACTTTGAAAAAAGATCTTTGCCTTCAAAGCTTTAAGATACATAAACATGTCTTCAACCAAGTAGAATGGAGCTGGGAGGGACCTTGGAGGTCTTCTAGTCCAACCCTTTGCTTATGCAGGAGACCCTATACAATTTGAGAGAAGTGGCTATCTAGTCTTTTCTGAAAAACCTCCAGTGATGAAGTACCCACAACTTTCTGAAGGCAAGTTGCTCCACTGGTTAATTGTCCTCACTGTTAGGAAGTTTCTCCTTAATTCTGGTTGCTTCTTTCCTTGATTAGTTTCCATCCATTGTTTCTTGTCTTCCCTTCTGGTGCTTTGGAAAATAAGTTAACCCCCTCTTCTTTGTGGCAGTCCCTCAAATACTGGAATACTGCTATCATATCACCCCTTGTCCTGTTTTTCTCTAGACTAGCCAGATCCAGTTCTTGCAACTGTCCTTCATATATTTACTGTAGTCTCTTTTAAACATCCTAGTTGCTCTTCTTTGCACTTTTTCCAAAGTCTCAACATCTTTTTTTTTTTGTGGTGACCAAAACTGGATGCAGTATTCCAGGTGTGGTCTTATTAAGGCTTTATAAAGTGGTACTAATTCTTCATGTGATTTTGATTCTATACTTCTGTTTATACAACCAAGAATTGTATTAGCTTTTTGGCTGCTGCCACACACTGCTAGCCCATATTTAAGTGATCATCCACTACGACTCCAAGGCCCTGCTCACACTTATTGTTTTTGAGCCAGGTTGTTCAATATGAGCCAGCAGTATGTGGCAGCAGCCAAAAAAGCTAATACTTCTTCTCAAGAAAATGTTTAAAAGTCAGTGGCGCTCCTAAGCTACTGCTCATAGTCCATAGCCTTATTGTTCATGTGCATGAGACCCCATCTGTTAGGGGAAAATAATAGCTATTACCTGTCTCTTAGGGATGGGGATAATCACATTACTGTCTACAAGGTAAAACTCTAATTGGTATTTTATTACCAGAAAGCTAAAAGGGCAAAGATGTCCAAATGAGACCAAGACATATTGACAGACATAAAGAAACAAATTTCTTTGGTTTAGTCTTCTCTTACCAACTAGTATTTGCTTCTAGCTTTCTTTATCACACAGTTCCAAAGATCCCTTGACTCCCCTGTGAATCTAGATCTAGAGACTGGTGTCACTTTTCATATAGCAAATAGTACTTGGGAATCTAAAAAGCCACACTACAATGAATAAAGCTACCAGGGCAAATGTTGAATGGGGAGGCTATATAACTCTTTACTATATGCATCAAGATAAACCGGTGTAAACAAAGTACAAGGAGGACTAATCTACCATTCATGCTATTCATGTTTTATTTATTTATTTACTAAATTTAACCAAAAAGGGGAGTAACTGATTTGCAAACATTAATTCAATATGTAAAAGCATCTTAAAAGGCAAATACCATTGTATATGAGATATTTTCTTTTTAAAAAATGGATTTAAAAACTTAATGAAACTACAGTAGCTGAGATGGTGAAATTGACTGCTTTGATTTGACTAAATTCCTTGTGGCTTGGAGGCCACTGTTAGATTTCCTACAAGGAGAGAAAAAAAATGTAGTTTTATCTTTGCATTAGACCTGATTAGATCTGATTAGAGGATTAGACCTGATTGATTAGAGAAATATAGTGGATTGTTAAATATAAGGTTATAATTTGTTCATACTTAATAGGTGATTCTATTTTAGATTAAAGTTAAAACTAAGAATATATGAATATTTGCTTTTTTTTGAATGTTGATCATTAAAATTGCTCTGTATAGATATTCATTTAAATGTATTTTATTATTGTTTCTGTACTGGAAAAAGTTGGAGGTCATCTTTTTATATACGGTATTTGTTTTATGTGTTTCTTTTTATGTCAGTTTTAACTTTACCTTTTTTATTTCCTTTTTTTCTTTTATGTTACTTTATATTTTAGCATTTAAAAAATAATAAAGATATATATTTTTAAAAGATAAAAAGCTACTGGGCAAGAATGATTACTTTAAAATTATTTTTACATTTTATATAACATCTTGAGAATAAAATATTGTCCAGATAGCTTTCTATAATTATTATTTACCAAAATTATAATACAGAAATTAGGAGACCTTCAAAGAGGGCTGTACCCCAAAGTGGCTGAATAAACCGAATGAATTTCAAAACTGAATAAACTGAATGAATGTCAAATTTGTAGCAATGCATTTCTATTCAGAAATATAAAGAACAAATCATTCTTCAGTCAATTATATGAAGTACTTTAGGCCACTCCTTTACTGATAAAACCCTATTTGGAGAACTCTGATTATCTTTTCTTGAACTACAAGGGTAACCAGACAGTAAATGCTAATGTAGAACATATGTTTGGGGACTACTGCTTTAACTCTGTATAGTCTTAAAAACAAGAAAGGATTTATATTTACCTTCCATCAATTCTTTCACTTTGACCAAAGCATGACTTGTACACTAGAAGTGAGAATATTGATGAATCCAAAATAGAGAATCACCAAGAAAAACATTCCATTAAAAGGACAATGAAAGCAAAAAAATAAATCAATAGGTTGGGTTTCAGATTCCTAATTCTGATCCTGGTATTTAATGATATTGTACGAGTGAAAATCAATCAGAAAAGATGAGGCATGGCAGAGTTATAAATACTTCCCTTGATTCTTAGTCAGGCAGATCACTAGAAAGAGTTGTTAAAGAAGATGCTGCACAAATATTGATTTTACCTTTGTAAGTCTATCTTGGGAAAATGTACAGTGAGAAAGAGCCTTGTCATAAGAATATTCTATTTTATGACTCAGGTAGGAAAATTGTGATATCCCAGGTACCTGCCTATAAATATCTCTGAGGCATGACAGGTGAATGATTAAGCAAATATTAGATGATAAGAAGTCTGTCAGGAAAGGTCAGGCTAAAAACCACTTCATCCGAATTCCTTCCTACTGGAATATTTTGTAGATAATTCTGTTAAGAAAATATTTTACAAACTTTGTATGAATGTGAAGTTAACTTAATAATTTGCTAATTTTCCTATCTCCTAATCCTCATCTTCCACTGTTTTAGTGTTCTCTTACAACTTCAATAAGCAGCTAACTCTGTTAATTTTATTTAGTTCAAGTTCAAACCTTTATTGTCAATGCACAACATGTGTACAATGAAATTGAATTTATATATTTGGAAATACATATTTCTTAGTATTTAAAAATAATCAAAACAATGAATTAAAAAACCTTGTTCTACAAATAACAGAATAGCTTTTGTCAAATATTATTTTTCTATTTAATTTTCTAAAATACCCTATTTAAATGAAAGTTATAGAAGTAGAAGCATTGTTTTTCATTCAGTCCTCTTGCTTACACAGGTGCTGCATCTGAGAGTACAAAGATTTTGGGTTAAGTGGGTCTTGGTGTATTTTTCATCAGTCTGTACTCTTTTTATGGCCAAGATTAGACCACAGAGACATTATTCTAGTATCAAGTATTCTTAGAGTTGCAGTAAAACTATAAAAGATAAGATCTTGATCATTTTAATCAAAAAAATCCATTCTAGGATTGTACACATCACACAATGGTGTAAAAAAATTGCTTTCGATGTTCTATGAGCACAACAGCTTGAAGAAAAAAAGTGTAGCTGTTTTAAGTGTCATAGAAGTTGACTGATCAAAACAATTACATTTTTAAAGCTTGTGTAGAAGTCTAAAAAGGGCAGGTTGCTTTAACTAATAGCAAAAGTGCTATGGTCATGAAATCCAAAGCATTTCTTTTTAAAAGCCCTAATATGTCCAGTCAGTAAATATAGAAAGATGGTTACTTGACTTAGAATGTCATGCCTCTAAAATTCAGGGTTGGACAAACACCCCCTTGATATTTGGAATATGTTCAGCTTTTTACCCTATGTGATAGTCCAAAAGAATCTTCGCCCCTGCCTCTTTGTCTCTGTCTCTGTCTTTCTCTCTCTCTCTCTGTGTATACTTACTCAACAATGGCTAGTTATACATAACATACGTTATTGAAGTTTTTGTAGTTCCTCCAAGTGGCATTGATGCTAAATTTTCAATATAAAGTCTCAACAAAACATGCATATTTGTTTACGACTGTCAGTACAGAAAATAATTGAATTCAATATTTGGTAAGATTCATAAAATGTTTACCCATGTTTAATTAAAGGGAGGAAATAAAATAAGTTGAAACTTTAAGAGAACAGAAAATAAATGGAGCAAAAGGTAGTTAACAAGTTACAGTATATGAAAATAGATCTAGTTCAGGGGCATTCTCATATTTTCAACCTACAAAGTAAAATTAATATTGATTGTACTTCTGATAAATTGTATAAATTGTTTAATAGGCAGAAAAATAAGAATGCTTATCATTTAAAGTGTACTTGCAAGGTGTTTTCTTTCCTAGGGAGTGTATAGAAAAATATGAATGACTTGAAAGCAGTATCATACTAATGCATCATAAATATTACAAATGTGGATGTTTATGACCTGTCTTGTTACTTGGCTCTAAATCATGGAGGAAGTAATAACAAAGCAGTTTTAGCCTTTAACGTTTGCAAAAAACCGGCAGAAAACATGATTAAATGTCCAAAATAGGCATTTATCAAGATACCACTTAAAATATGAGGGATTGCATCCATCTAAGTTTAGTACTGAATATTAAATTCTACCTTAAAAGTATACAACCAAAGTGGTTTAAACAGACATTTTTAATGGACTATATACTTATGTACAAATACAAACTCTTAGACAATTGCTAAATTAAATTTTACTTCAGATGATTAAATTAACAGAGTTGGAAGGGACCTTGGAAGTATTCTAGTCTAACCCAGTGCTCAAGCAAGAAATCTGATACCATTTCAGACAAATGATTGTCCAAATTCTTCTTGAAACATCCAGTGTTGGAGCACCTACAACTTGGAAACAAGCTGTTCTACTAGTTAACTGTCAGGAAATGTCTCCTTAGTTGTAGGTTGGTTCTCTCCTTTATTAGTTTCCATCCATTGCTTCTTGTCCTGCTTTTAGGTGTAAAATAGCTTGACCTTTTCTTTGTGGCAGCCCCTTAGATATTACACTGCTATCAGTGCTGTCACCCTTAGTACTTCTTTTCAGTAAACTAGATTTACCCAATTCCTGCAACTGTTCTTTGTATGTTTAGTCTTCAGTTCCCTAATTATTTTTGTTAATCTTCTCTACACTCTTTCTAGAGTCTCAACATCTCATTTATATTGTGGTTGACCAAAACTGAATGCAACATTCCAAGTGTGGTCTTAGCAAGGCATTATAAATGGCATTAACACTTCACACGACCTTTATTTGATCTCTCTGTTAATGCCCTTCTGTTGAAAAGAAATGTTTATATTTTTCTTCTGTTTACTTTAAAATACAAATGTAGACTTGAAAGATCTTTGGAAAGTGTCTAGTCCAGGGCTGTCAAACTCATGTGATGAGCACGCCCCCACCTAGTTAGGAAAAGGGAGGAAAAAGTCCTGATATGTCACGTGATGATGATGTGATTATGTGAGTTTGACATCCTAGTCTATTCCATCCCCATTCCAATGCAAGATTTGCAGTATGAGTGCAACTAAAACATTCCAGACAGGTGGCTGTTAGGTTTCTGCTTTAATGTCTACTAGGAAGCACCCTTCACTTCCTAAGGGAATATTTTCCTATTAAGTTATTAAGTTTCCTCTCATATAAGGCTGAAAGCTACTTCTCTGCAATTTCCAGTAATTAGTTTTATGGCAAGCACAATTAGACTGAAGAGGAGAAAATAAGTCTGTTCCATTTTCTGTGCATCACAAACCCAGGCTATCATGTTGCTTCCTAGTATGTTTTTCTTCAAACTAAACTAAACAGCATTCTTTTAACTTCCATTCACAGGGATTGGATTTTAAATCCAGCTTTCCTTCACCGACCTTTTCATAACTGTCTTTGAAATCTGTCATCCAAAATTGGTTTAGGCTTAAAGCAGAATTAAAGCAAACCCAGTTTCTAGTACTGATCATCTGCTGTGGTGATAAAGAATCTAAATACTCAGCTTCATCCAAGAAAATCTGTTGGAATGCCACCACCCAGTCCTCATACTATTCAAAAAAGGAAGATCTGGAACTGATTCACAGAATTATTGTTCAGTAACCTTAAGAAGGATGACAGTAAAGGAAGAAACATATAGTATGTCAACGTCCTATTATTGCAAATGAAATTATTTGCCAAGTGGATTTGATTAAAAGCTACTAAAGATCAGGGGTGTCCATGGGGAACAGTAAAACAACAAAGATGGCAGCCGCAGCCATGCAGTCAAGTCCCATCTCACTTTTTTGTGCATTAATCAGATACTACATATTAAAAAATGTGGGCTTTGATCACATTGGGTTTTTTTTTTTTCTTTACTGGAACATTTCACAAATTTGCAAATTAACCCTGTGAAGGAGCCAACTAATTTCTGCATCATTCTGATTTTGTAAAAAGTACTACCCTGGTGAGCATAGTTTTAATCACATTGTTGTCAGTGCTATCTTTCTCTTTTTGACCTTCCAGATTTGGAACTCATTTTTCAAAATTCTCCATATGTCCAAGAGTTTTGGGACCTAAAAGTTCAACACATATAGAGAACAAATCAGGAAAGACTAGTCTAAATTTTAGGATCTTTTCAAAGGATTGCAATGTGCTTATTTTTTCATAACCATATTCAAGCTTGACTAATAATATTTAGGATGGGAGGGCTCTGATAAATCTGTTGGGTCCCTTGAGCTACAAATCAAAAGTTAAGAGACAGCAAAATAACTCTGAGCTACACTGCATGTCACTGACACAAATCACATCTAAACAACTAAATTAGGTATAATTGAGCAGCAGATGTCCAATTCTTCATCTGAAGCTGATTTACTCTCATTATTCTAATCATTTAAGTCATTGTAAAAGAGCCACTTCAAAGTTCTCTAGATCTAGCCTTGGGTTCTGCAGCATCTGCAATTGTAGATGAATATAAACATTCCCTGTGGAAAAAAAAATAACAATTTCTTATCACATCAGGAAGGAGGCCACCTGTTGGGGAGAGTGATTCAAGTGGCAGAGTCCCATGCCCTACAAAGCATCAAGGCAAATTATCAGATCCTTTGTTGATTTCCTTCCCCTGGGCATATGGAGACAAGACATGCTTGCAGAGAAGTTCAAGTGATACTTACATCAAAATGAAATTACTAGAGAAGGGGGAAAGAACAGCTTGGTGTAAATTTGCATTTAAGAACAACAATTTTGGGGAAATGTTTTAGAAAAATGAAATTGTCAAATGCTGAGATTTCCCAGGCATGTTTGCAGCAGAATTGATTATGTATCTATTAAGGTTGATATAATATATTAAGGCTAAGCAAATGGAAGCGCCTAGATTAGCATCTAACTTGTGGAATCAATCACAATTGTCAGGCAAGAGCATGGTTCCTTAAAATATAGTTACCCATTCAACTGGAATCTGGACCAAAAAGATTATTCAGTTCCTGAATTATTTTCATTTCTTAATGGGAATACTAAAGTTTATACTCAACCTACTACAAGGAGTGATTGTTGTGAGAATGAGGGCTATCTCCACAAAACCAGCTCTGATAAAATCACCTAGATAAAAAGGCTGATGTAAATCAGATAAATAAATACAGTGGATACATAAGAAGGCAAATGCCATTATATTGTTTTGTGCCCTTTCAATGGACATTTAGTAGGAATAGAATGCCAAGTGAAGTTTTCCTGATTTATCAGAATCCTTCTTATATTTTATCACAGAATAATAGGGGTCTCCAAATCCTACAATTCTGGGTATGTAACATTCTATTCCTCTTCTGGACCACACTGATTTGGCTATTCCAAAGGAAGTCCACCAACTTCCCAGAGGTTAATATTCCAAACTGGAAGGAGCTCATGGTGTTCCAGTCAAATGGTACATCACAAAGGGTCAGAAATGGTCAATGCCCATAACTTGATGATCCATTCCATTGCTTTTGTTCACTTTGGGAAAACTCAGAATCATCCCTAGAATAACCAGGTCATCATAATCTCAAGAAAGAATGAAATTTTCCAGAACTTCATATTCCATAGACAGTTGGATTTGTATATGATTTCAAAATAACTATTATAATATACATATATTAACAATAACAGCAGTCATGGGACTATCATATTATGCAGTACAATTGTATGCTTACTAAAAAAAGTGTTCTGCATTACTCCTTGTAAATTTATTTAGGATTGGAACTTTACACCTTTAAAAAAAAAACTTGGATTCCTTTCTTTGAATAGAACATCTCCTTAGGAAATGAATTGCAAAATAATATTTAAAAGAGATGCCAGAATTTTTATCTTTCTTTCTACAACATATATTGAACATCTAGAGCACTTTCATTCTGTAGCAGTTTTGAAAGCAACTCCAGATATTTTGTGTGCTCTCAAAATGTCAGCAGTGCTGATGTATTTCCAGCTCACCTATAGTGCCTTCTCTACCAATGTATGATTACACCTTCCTGATATTTTGAAGTAGTTGCTTTTAAATATCATGCTAGAGGTTCTTGCACCTGTGTTGGATCAGGTCAAATACCCCTCTCCTCTAGCATTCTATCCCTATAACAACTAATCCATGATCTTGGGAAATGCACAGACACAAGGCATCCTAGAGTATGCTATTGTAACTATTGTGCTTTGTAGCCATGAATAGTTTTATTCCTTTATGAATTTGTGTAAGCCACTCTTAAAACTATTTAACTTTGTGTTACTCTCTGTATCCTGTTGATGCATTTTAATTGCACACTGTGTAAAACGGCACTGTGTTTTGTCTATCCTGAATTTCCCACCAACTGGCTTCATCGGATGATCCTGTTGTTAGTATTATGGCAGGAGAAGAACATTCTTCACCACCAAGGCTCCATTCTTCATAACCTTCTATTACCAGAGCTTTCCATTTTAATTTTGAGTACCCTCCCTGAAGGACTACCTACTGTAAAATTCTAGATCAGCCATCTAATTGTTTGCAGCTTGCTAACAATGTCAGATATCTCTACCTTTAGCCATATTTCTGTCTTTCTTTCCAATTGTATAATGAGAGAAAGGGTTGGGCAATGTCTCTACACTACCATATTTCCTTGACTTTTGCCTAAAAAAAATTGTTTAGCAGAATCACCAACAGCAGTAATTCCTTCCTCGACTCTTCTGCAGTCTGCCACCATTGCTATGGATACTAAAATTCAATGTTTGCATTTTGCATTTTGTTTTGCACTTGTAAGAAACAATGACAATAGCTGGATAATTAACTAGACAATTGCAGAGAGAGTAGTGCTTAGGACAGCTTAGCTGTTCCAAGGGAGAGCAAAGCATAAAGAAATGAGGATTTATTGAAAATTAGAGGTAAATGAGTGAGTTGCTTAGGTCACACTGAACAATTTCCAATGCCCTTTTAAGGGTCTGGGGGGTAAGTTGGAAAAATATGGGACATATAAAGCAAGACAAAATATTACAAAGGAAGAGAGGTTTAAATAATTTTTCATGGGTCGGGTATAAATTGAGTGCAGAAAGAATGCATTATCCATGCCAGCCCAATACCTTTATCTACAGAAATCATTGCACTGTGCTGTGTTGTATGTTTTTTTATTTATTTCTCTATAGAGATTGTGCTGTTTTTTTCTCCTTGATGTTTCTCCTCCTCTGTGTTAAGAAAAGAAATAGGCAAAGGTGCAGAGAATCATAAAGAGATTATACAGAGATGATCAGAATACCTGCTGAGTACAATTATATCAAGGAGGAATATCTATTACACACTTTAGAAAAAATCTTATCCAGTCAAACTTCAAGTACATTAGTTGGAGGCAGTGGGAATGGAAATTCCAGAAATGCTATTAGTAGAAGGGTTGATGTGTGACAGCTTTTTCCTATAGTATAGAAAGAATGACATTTTTTGTGTATAAATTATGACAGTTCCCAGTTAAATTTAAATCTATGTCTGTTTTTCACATGGCAAGTATGTTTAGAACATGTGGTTATTATTGTCTCAAAATCATTTATTGTGCTATAAACTTGTATCCAATTTCTCACAGCAGAATGATCCCTGCTTGGCAAAAGTAGCTTTTTACAAAAGCTACAAATTGCAAAGATGCTCGGAATGTTTAATCTACAGTTATCTATTTCAGACAAAGGTGGCATGAATCAAAATGACTCATTTTCTGCCTGTAAACTGTATGGAAAGGATGGTGTGTTTAAACCTGCATTCTTTCTGAATTTGATCCTGGCAAATATCAATGGAGAAAACAGAAGCAGATTAAGGTATTGGTATGTCTTATAGGTCTCCAATAGTAATTTTGCTAATGTTGGTTGGGACACTAATAGTTTTATAATTTTCCCAATCATTACACCCTTTGCTTCTTAAAAAAGATATTCTTGGAGGTTGAAAATGTGGACTGATGTGATAGGATTTGGTGTGGAAGTTTATAGGAGGCCAAAAAAAAAATCAAGATTTCACATCTGCCAGTCCAAAGGTACCACTGAACACTATATAATTGTTATAAAGTACCTGAAAAAGCAGAAATGAAATTTAACAATAATAGATTCTGTACAAATGACACTGATCTATGAAAAAAAGAAAAAAGAACTTTAGAAAAGAGGAACAAAACCCAACTCTAGCCACCCAACTCTATCCTCGGCATCCCCCACTCTTGTCCCAATCACCTTTATTTCTTCTTTTAGCACAGCCATATATCTCCTCTTTGGCCTTACTCTTGACCTCTTGCCTGGCAGCTCCACCTCCAACATTCTTCTACCAATATAACCACTCTCCCTCCTCTGCACATGTCCAAACCATCTCAATCTCAGTCACCAAAACAGCCAACCTGAGCTGTCCCTCTGATGTGCTCATTCCTAATCCTGTCCATCCTGGTCACTCCTAAAGAGAACCTCAACATCCTAAATCTCTGCTACCTCCATCTCTGCCTCTTGTCTTTTCATCACTGCTATAGTCTCTAACCCATACCGCATAGCTGGTCTCACTACTGTCTTGTACACCTCTCCTTCGATTCTTTCTGATACTCTTCTGTCACACAACACTCCTGACACCTTTCTCCACCCATTCCAACCTACCTGGACTTGCCTCTTCACCTCTTTTCCACACTCCCCATCACACTGGACTGTTGACCCCAAATACTTAAACTCTACACCTTCCTCAGCCCCTGTAGCCTCACTGTTCCACTCCCCTCCCTCTTGTTTACACACATGTATTCTGTTTTACATGACTCTATACAGTAACTGAAAAAAGTACAGTTTTATCCAAGGCTAACCCTGACTGGCTATAATATATTATTCAGAAGCCAGGTTAATGGAAATTTGCTTTACAACAATGGTTCCTGATCATATGGAGCCCAAGGCAGAAAAAGTAGCAGATTCCAAGGAGGAAGTTTTCATCACAAAAAATGCTGCTTACAAGGAGAACTCACAATACCTACCAACTTGTCAATCCCAGTATTTAAAATTCATATGCCTAAATAATTTATGTAATCTCCCAAAAGTGTTTCCCTATATAAAAAGCCTTCCATTTTACTACATTTATTGCAGGGTTCTAATGTATGTCGCCAGACCTAGTCACATTAATCATTTTAGCACATTTTTAAAAACCAAACCTGGCAGGGAGAGGTAATGATGATCTAACTGCTCTAAATCTGGCAATGTTGCAACTCTGCTGCCTCATTTCCTTTGGCCTTTGGCACAACACTTTGGTTCTCCCAAATCCACACGAATTCCACAGCAGTGTTTTTCAACTTTGGCAATGGCAACTTTACTTAAATTTGGCGGATTGGAGAAACATTATTAGATATAAAGACATTTTAAATATAGGTAGGGAACTCAAAACAAAGCAAGAATTGAATGCACAAGGGATTGATTTGTCTTGGTATACACAAATGCAAATACATTAC
>JAEANM010008698.1:0-16833 GCA_017656035.1 Myanophis thanlyinensis
TTCATATATTCTTAAGGAGGTTTCAGATAAAATTACTGTACTTGTTTATACAATAGTGTAATCTCTCAGATATGGGACTTCACCTGGCTATGAGCTTAATATTCACGTAAGGTTTCTGAAAGCTAACCTAGATTTAGAAACAATGCAAAAGAGTTAATGCTAAAGAAAATCTTTTCTGCATTCAGGCACAGCTTCATTTGTCCTTCATTGCTCTGACTTCTCTCTTGCAATTAACAAATGGGATGAGCGTTTAGACTCTGGACCACAAATTCCTTTCTGAGATTTCATCAAAGATTCTTTGTGTTTCTATTGCTTCTTTTCCCTTGGGTTCTTCTTGTCTCTTTTTATCTCTAGGATCGCTAGTCCGATGTATTGGAAAAACAGGTAGAGCCCATAGATAGATTTAAAGGAGTATTGAGATATATAATAAAAGATGAATTCTCATCTCAGCTGTTTATAATCTACATTTCCTTCATCTTTCCTTGTTCCCATCACAATGAAAACAGTGAGAACATTGTTTCTTCTCTCACTCACTTGTTCTCTTTTCAGTCTTCAGAAAAAAAAAAAATTCAATCTCCTGTACTCCTGTTTGTGTGGGGAAAGTCACAAATGTGTGCTGTGAGACTAGCTGGTACATTGCTTCCCCTTTTTTTGCTACCAGGCATAATAAACCAAAGTTAGGATTTATAAATAATGCTGTACTGAATTTCAATGGTGTAGTTTTCTATGAGGAGTGGTGGAAAAAAACCCTCCTGCAATTTTGAAGGGTACTAAAAGGTCTGCAATTTTGCCCTATTTTCCCATGCTTCATAAATGTTGTGTTCATAAACATTGTTATCTGACCTGCTGCTGCTTTGAAATCAGTTTTGAAAACACTCATAAGGATTTGTGTTTTTTTTTCAGCTACATCTGTGAGCAGACGTAAGGCTTAATGGAGATTAAAATTGGAGTTGCAGTACACCTTTAGACGTCTTGTGCATTGAAATGTACACACATCTACCCCATAATAATGTATTTAAACAATTATTGTGTATGTTCATTCATTTACTCAGCATAAAACCCTGTGGATGCTCACCTTCGGTAAAGCTCAAGGAATTCTGTAAGACAGCATTTATACAGTCCTTTTCCCTAATTCAGGGTCCTTCATCTGAAAACATTTCTGTGAAACTCCAGTTGGTTGGATGATCTGCAATGGGATTTCCCCTTCTATCTGGTCTCTGGGCTTGGTACCTGTCCTATAAAGGTTTGGCTATGAGGGAGGCTAGAACTTTAGCTTCTGTGCCAAAAGTGCTTTACCAAAAGGCAACTGGACTTTCTTGGTTTTTTTTCTCCTTGAAAACATTTTGTTTATCATCCAAAAAGTTTTCTCCTCTTTTCTCCTCCTCAAGGAAGCTTCTTGAATAAGAAGCAAAACATTTTCAAGGAAAAAACAAACAAAAAATGTCCAGTTGCCTTTTGGAAAAACACCTTTGCGACAACAGACAAAATACATTTGTAGCTTCTGCATCCGCTTATTTCCATTTTTTCATAAACGGATCTAAATCAGTTTCTCTACCTCAGCAACTGTAAGATGTCTTGGACTTCAAATTCCAGAACCCCAGCATTCTGTGACAGCTTGATGAGGTACTGGGAGAAACTAAGGGACAAAAAAAAAAAAAGAAACAAAACAAATAATTGAACAAAGCCAATTTTCCACTGCTAAAGCTTTGCACCTAAATGGGGGATTCAGGGGTTTTCCTTTTTAACCAATAGGTTTTATGGCCTGAAAACAGTCTGAAAATCTGATCTACAGATCGCAGAGTCTAAAACTGAGTAGACCTGCAGAGTTGGGAAGCATAAAAAACCCTTTTCCAATGACAGTTGCTCCGAAAGAACCTCCTACTCCACACTTTTTCTTCTCCTGTGCTATCCTTATTATAGTTTACAGCTCCTACATTCCTCCTGCTGCTAACACTAGTTCTCAAATACTTCAATAACACCCCAGATGTATACAGTAAATCTAAACAACCACCAGCTGTTGGGAAACTCACAGAAAAATACCCTCCAAATGTTTGCTGCCACCTACTGGTCAAGCTGCCAACCCATATTTATTAGTTTGTTTATTCATACCCTCCTTTTATTACTTATAAGGAATAATTAAACAGATGGTTTAGGGAATAATAAAAATAAACATTTAGTAACCAGAGCATTGTACACGGGAACTAGGGGAAAGTTTCCAGTCATATACTTAGAAAGTTGTGTTTTAAAGTTACATGGCAGTGCAGCATGGACATATTTGGAGCATGTGGTAAAGACATGTTGTGTGAAGGCAGCAAGATTCTAGATAGTTGGTTTTCTGGCAGCTCCAACATGGGAGGGAAGAACAGCAAAATAACTGGATGAATATGAATAAAATATGAATATTCTATTCTTCAGATTTTTTATTACTTTATAATTAACTCAAGGCAGGGAACATATATAGGACTACCATTTCCTCTGATTTTCCTCACAGCCTGTGAGTTGGGTTGGGCTGAGATAAGATGAGAGTGCCTGGCCCAAAGTAACTCTGCTGGCTTTCATGCTTAAAGTGGGACTAGGACTCAAAATATCTCAGTTTCTAGTCCAGTAATATTCAATGTTTACTTAAACCTGTCACAGTTCAGTTAGTGATATTTTGGTGTCTGCTAATAAAATCATTAAAAAAAAAAATAAGGTACTGTTGTTAAGTGCAAGGCTTAAATACAGTAGATCAACAGCTAACTATAGCCTAAAAGGATTGTCAGTCTTCCAAGTTCATTACTTTCTGAGAAACCCTGAATATTCCACCTCTTCTCTCTTCCTAAACTATAGTTCCAGCTTTAGGAAATAATTTATCTCTAAATAGGTGTCTATGGTAGCTGGAATGGGAATTCAGAAATCAAATCTTCAGATTTGAGATTGTATTTATGCTCTTATCTCAACAGTGTTCATTTCATTCCAACATTGGCTTACATATTTTAGAATTGCAGATTAAGATTTTTACTGGTAATTTCCATTAAATATATATTTTGATACTATAAATAAAATGGCCAGTCAATCAATGAGAGAGGAATGGAATGGCATTATTTATTTAATAATATTGCAGGAAAGTCGAATAATCAAGGATATTTTTATATGCATACAATCTGTATAGCCAGAGGAAAAAAAAATGCATAATCTTTATACCACTCTTTAAAAACGAAATAGATTCAGGACATCTGCATCTCAGAAACTTCAAATAATCCCCAAATAGTGGAAAAAATAGAAGTCTCAATTAAACTAGAATAAAGACTTGGTATCCAAGAGCTGGTTACAGTATTCACACCTTTCATAGACATGTCTGCTATTTTAATTCCAAGAAAAATAATGAGACATGAACCAACCTATGGTAGATTGGTAGAATGCAATGAATTACAATGTGAAATTATAGTATTATGTCCAATATATTATTATAAGTCCACTGAACTGTTCCATGCTAAAGATGTGGACTGTTTTCTTTATTTCTGTCTCCCAACAAAACTGTAAGAGAAGGACTAACTACTTCTTCAAGTAAGTAACTTTTAACTGTTAACGAAGCACAGTTCCTAAATTCTTGCAAAAGCTTGAAAATCAAAATGATCTTTAGAAAAGCTACATGTTTTCCAGGTGAATCTGTCCTTTAAATTACCTCAAGTCAATACATGAAAAATGTGTTTGGTAATAGAAGAGCTAAATACATTTAAATATTTTTTTCCCTTTAAGATCTTTATTAAACTCTGGAAGGAAGACAATAAAACAAATGATTACTGAAATTGGAAAGTCTGAGTTAATAAAATGCTATCTTGGTCAAAGTAAAAACTCAAAACACTGAATTACATGCAAAAACACCTTGTTCCTGAAGCATCCATGCATATTTTATTCCATTTTTTTTTCTTGCAGACAATGAGAAGATGCATTATTTTATTCATGGGCTTAGTCATATTAGGAAAGCCAATACCAGAATACCTCAGATTTTTATTTAAAGAATGTCATATACAGTGATGAAATGCAGCCTGGTCGCACTAGTTCAACCAATCCAGTAGTGGCAACAATGTTTGGCCCCGCCCATCTATCCCTGATGTCGTTTGGTCCTGCCCACCTGTCCCTGCTCTTTCCTGTCCTATATCCCCTTCATTTTTTTTGTTTCTTACTCACCTGAATCGCACAGGACAGCTGTTCTGTGTGCTTCTGCATCCTTCCCAATCACCCAGGTTGCCTCCGGTAAGCAAAACAAGCAGTCTAGAAGCTGCTTAGCAGTGCAGTTGGTGCACACGCACACGTACCAAACCAGTAGCAAAACCTATTGGATTCCACCACTGATCATATATCAATACAACCTGGTTCACTGGTTTTATATTACTGGACAACAAAGGAAACAGTAATGCAGGGACTATTTATCAGAGATGTTTGCATCAGGACCCAGGCTGACAGATTTTATGTACCCTGAGGAGTCCATGACAAAATACTTACCAAACTGAAACAATGTTTTCTTCCCTCTTTCCTTTGGCTTTCATCATTTACAATAAGTGTGACACCTGATAATAATTTTAGATGATTATCTAAAGGTCACCCATAGCATAATGGCAACTGCATCAGCCACACAAGTTTTCTTCTCATTTCATTATATATTTTAGTTAGAAAAATGACACGTTTTATGGCTAGGTTATAAAACACTAAATTATGATTGCCTTGTTTTTTAATATTTTGACCCTCTTTCCTCTGTTATATATTACAATATTAAAAAAGGGTTTGTTTCCCCCTTTTTTTTTAAAAAGAAGAAGGTTCTTGAACATGCAATGCACATGTGCAGAAGTCTATTTGATTAAGCAGACTTATCTTCACCTTACTTTCAGGATTTTGCGGAAATGTACACTTATTGTCTTGTCAAAGCAAAGCTTGATGGCCAACTCAACCTTGTTGTTGTTAGTTGTGAAGTCATATCTGACCCATTGTGACTCATGCACAACTTTCCTCCAGGCCTTCCTGTCCTCTACCATCCCACGGAGTCCATTTAAGCTCACACCGACTGCTTCAGTGACTCCATCCAGCCACTTCATTCTCTGCCATCCCCTTTTTCTTTTATCCTCAATCATTCTCAGCATTAGGCTCTTCTCCAGCAAATCCTTCCTTCTTCATTAGGTGGCCAAAGTATTTGAGTTTCATTTTCAGGATCTGGTTAAGATAGCCTTGTTACTTAAGTCCAAATACTATGCCATTCTACAACTTTAAGGGATTGGCTAAATCGGCCAAACATGAATTAAAATATAACAAAATATTAATAAATTGGTTAACTTTGGCAATAACTATTTTTTTTCCTAATCAGTTAGAGGCATGGGATAAAATGCAAATCCAAGAATGATTCAGGCAGTTAGATAATAATAAGTAAAGTCAGAATGGATTTAAGAGATTAGATAGCAATAACTTGTCCCACCAAGAATCCTACTGATCTTTTGCATGCATGAATAAGCAAACTTGGTGCAAAAAGCATAAGATTATATGTTTCTTGTTATCCCAACAGACATTTTATTTCCATAATTCCTCAATAAATGTTACTGTGTTTCATGGGAAGTTTTCCACCATTATTTATTTATCTATCCACATTTGGAGACTACCAACTCCTTTTTGGCAAGTTACAAATAAAAAAGAACAATACATAAAAATGCAAGTTTATAAAAAGAAATGACTAGAAAAACATACATCCAGCCACCTGTCAAACATAACTAACATCACTTAGCTATGATCCTCTTACTGAGTTTCAGTCTAGCCTCCAGTTACTATCCTCCAAAATCGCTCCTCAGTTTCTCAGCCACACATTGTCTTCGGGTTATGAACTTTGATCTCCAGTTCCAGCTCCATTGATAAACATACTTTAAAGTTGGAAATAAAGGTTGGTGTGTTGAAAAAAAGATTCAGCTGACCTGACATCTCTGATGAAATGGATTGAGAGCTGATAAAGAAATAGTATGGTTAGATTTCTCAAGCTTAGTTAATTATTTATTTTCCAACCCATTTTTAAGCAACCTTACAAAAACATGCCAGCTGGATCCTTTACTACTGTTGTAATTTATGAATATTGATGTATTTTATGTGAATATATGCTGGTCTGGGCCCATAAAAAAGTTCATTAAAAAAAAACCTAGAGATCAGGTTTTGAAGCAGCTTTTTACTACCAGATTGCAAATTAACAACCTCCTTAAAAAAATTCCAGCTGGAATGCTGTGTGTTATTATTATTATTATCTTTTGATGGACAAACCTAAACAGGAAAAGATAAGCATTTCAATGGGATTAATTGGAAGGAGTGAACATCACTTTTAAGCAACAGAGTTTCAAACTGAACTCAGTTCAAAAAGCAAGTGAATATGAAAAGGGAAACTGGAGGAAATGCCAATGGAAAAGACAAAGGGTCCTAATACTCTGGATACTGATACTACAAGAGATTATTATTTAATTATTATTCTAAATTTTGGGCATAAATATGGATTATCAATGCCTAATATGGAATATAAATGGAACAAGTGCTCCTCAAAAAAGAAGATTATTTCCCTATTTAAAAAGATTGAAACAAGATGTAATTTGCTTGCAGGAAACAATTTAATCTAGTGATGACAGTGGGAGACTATGAGTTCGAGTTCTGCCTTAGCCATGAAAGCTAGCTGGGTAACCTTTGGGCCACTCATTCTCTTTCCGGTTGGGAGAGTTGCTCCATTTTAACCTGTGGGATTTCACTTCCTCCAGTAGATTTATGACTGAGTAGCACTATAAAAAGGCTAGGGGCTGCCCCTTCTTCCCCACTTTTAATACTCAGTCCAAGTGGAAGGATGTGAGTGGCATTGATCCTCTCTTCGAACAATGGACCACGTGCAGGAGAACAAAGGTTAGTTACAGAGGCGATTCCTCTAATGGAACAAGACTTCTAAGCTTCCTCTTTGGTCATATCGACTCAGATCGATATGCGGAAAAGAGGATGGACAGAGGGGAGCCTGAATCTGGATACAGCACATGCTCTGGCAGAAACCGTCACATGTGCAGTCACGCAGCCTGGATGGATGAGCATGGGGATCGCACAAGGGGTTTTTTTCTTCCCTTGGGAATCCCGGGGCAGGCACCAATGGAAATCGGGTTTTTTCCTGCACAGCCCATGATAGAGAAGCAGGGGAGCAACCATCACACGCACGGAACCTCCTATCCTGCTACACTCTGGGGGCTTAGTCTATATCCTAACCCTCCCCCGCCCCAAATTGGGGTGGCAGGGTTACGCTGGAGATTCTTTCCCAGGGGATTTCCAGCTGCCTCCCCAGCTGGGGGAAGGGGGTGCCAGCCTTTTTGCCAACGGCATCCCTAGACACCATGTGCTCGAGGCAGCCTGGGGGCTTCTGGAGCGCAGGGAATTCACGCACACACACACGTGTGGACCTTCCCATGTAGCAGCCCCAGCATAGCTCCAGGACTGCTGGGGGCTGGGGAATCCCCTCCATGATGGGGGGAATTTCCCCGTGGCTTCCCAGCTGTGGTGGGTCTTTCTGATGCCCCCACACGGTCTGTGGGGCCACTGGAGGCTGGGAATCCCCTTCCCAATTGAGGGGATTTCCCCCATGGCCTCCCAGCAGTGCTGGATCACTCCAGAACCCTAGCGTGGTCTGATGGACCACTAAGGGCTGGGAAATCCCCTCCCTAGGGGGGATCCCTTCTGCGGCGTCCCAGCCTCGGAGAGGCTTGCAGAGCCGCTGGGCGGCTCCGCAAGCCTCAGAGATGGGGGAATCCCTCCCCCACCGGGGACGGATTCCTCCGGCGGCGTCCCAGCTGCGGAGAGGCTTCTGGAGCCGCTGGGCAAATCCTGTAAAGTAGAAAAAACAAAGGAGATTTCATCTAACATCCGGTTCTCCATACTGCTTAGAAAATTTACTACCAGTTCTAGCGAACCTGCTGAATTACACCTCTGCTCCCACCACAAGACCCTTACTTGAGGTGACCCACACCTGAGCCATCACAAGACCCATTACTAGACCCATCCACAGACATTTACCTGATGCAGCCCTCCCATCACATCAGACCTACTGACTGCACAAAGCTTTTATAAGCAGAAGCACACCAACAACGACATTCCTTAAATTCCACTGAAGATGTTACTTAGCCTGGCAATGAAATATTTGGAAACCAACTCACAAGCTCAGAACCTGCTGAATTTCACCTCTGAGTATGACCCTTTGAATCAGAATTAGAAGAATAAAAAAAGGATATTGGAAAGCAAATCTTTTTTTTAATTGGGTTTCAAATTTAAATGGTCATAGATGTATATGTGTTAATGGATTTTTTTCCCCTGAATTTATCAAGGAAGAAAATATATCACTATAAGAAAATTTTTCAGAAAGCCTGCCCCATTTTATGGATCAGTTTCATTTTTCAAGAAGCCTTTCTTTGACCCTTACAAATTTACAGAACCAGCAGAGTTAACAGATTAAATTTATATGATATTTGGGTTTTGTTTTTAAAAGCAGTAATCTGAATTTAAGATTTCTGGCCATGTTTTGTTCTGTTCCATCAGCTCCAGTCAAGAGAGAAAATCTCAAAGGATTATAGTCAACAGCATTCCCTGACAGCACCATTATGTATGTGCTTATGTGTTCCACCATCAGGCAATTTCATAAAATGATGTCATTGTGCATAGGTTGATATTTGCCCCACCATGCCATTTTCATGGATATTTGTAAACATGGAAGCTATTCAAAGCATAGGGAGAGCAGTCTATCTCTATCACCAACCCACCTCTCTGGAAAATAACTAAAAAATGTGTGAAAGTAACAAGTAAATTAAAGAGTTTGTATAAATTGATTCAGCAAGGTAAACCACCTCCTCTTCCCATGTTCCCCTCATCTCTCTTCCTCTTTCTTAAGATCTGGATCATTGATAGCTTTGTGTTTGTATCCCACTATGCTCAAGGTGTTGTACAAGCAGAATTACATTAAATGGGGACCTCAGCATGATTGCTCCAATTAGATCACTAAATGAAAAGAAGATAGGAGGGAAGTAATGCAATGCTATCTATTATTGTTAATAATTTATTTCTATACCACTTGTCCCAGAAGACTCTAGAACAGTGGTGTCCTGCCTCTAGTTCTAATAGCTGGGTTTATTGTTTGCTTTGTTTGTCAAGCAAAATTAAGGCTTTTATGATTAGAGGCATTGCATTGTGCAGGGTCTTTCCATGAGGAGGCACATCAGAATGATTACAAAATAGAAATACAGGAGGGATTAAATGGAAGGTGCTCACTACAAAGAGCTGAGGTTGTAGGAATGTGAAAACAAGCCATTTATGTGTTGTTTTCATTTTTGTTCTTTTATGCAAATTTATTTATGTTTTCCAACTTAGCATGCATATATGTATATACACACAGACAGATACCCTTCCAAGTTTTAAAGCCTGCAGTAAAACAATAAAAAAATAGTTTCAAAAGATTTTGTGTCCGAGAGAGAAATGCAAAATAAATAAATAAAAATGCTGAGTGGGATAAGAATAATGAAAGGTTGCTAGGTAGCTGGAATAATAGTGAATCCTAGGTCACCTTGAAGAAAGGCTATAGCAGAGTGAATGTTTTGCATGCAAAAAATGCTAGTATAATAGCTGGGTTTCCAGTTAGTTTCAGGAGGAGGAAAAAAAGATCCGGTTTGATACTTCAGGTACCCCCATTGAAGTGCCAGTATCCTGTCAAGCTAATTTCTGTCATGATTATTTTAATATCTCAAGAATCCTGGCAGTGGTTTTACAGAGATTTTATTCTAAGCAGAGCAGACTCTTGACAACAAATTCTGACTAGCACCTTCTTCTGATTTCTCAGCTTTCAGGAGGTAGATACCTTGAGTTTTATCAGTTGATATCAGGAAATGACAACTGCTTACCAAACTCTGTTCTTCACCAGGAGATTGCAGTCTAAAGTGCTGTGTTTTTAACTCAATGTGTATGTTGACCAATCAGTCGGAAGCATCAGCCAATTTTGCACTCTTTCAAGTGGCATAGTTGGATGAGCCTTTCAATGTAATCATTTCAGTTCAAAGAGACCACCTGCTACTATTTTCTAGATGAAAAAAAAAGAAGAAAGACTCTTAAACTGCAATCCCACGCCTTATATATGTGAAGTAAATGTGCAATGAGATTAACTTCCAAGTAGACACTTATTTTACTGATTTGTTAGATTTATATCCTGCTTTTTTTCCGGGAGCTGAAGATAGTACACACAACACCCTCTACCCCAATTATTCCCACAACAGCAATTCTGTGAAGTAGGTTGAGCTGATTATTGAATGACTGACCTGAAGTCACCCAGTGGCCTTCCATGGCAGAGGGCAGGCTTAATTCTGGGTCCCCTAGTTCTAGGCCAACACGTTCGCCACTACACCATAATCTCCATGCCACACAAGTATGTATATGACCAACATTTTAAACATCCTAATGACAATTTGCTTAGATGGTTCACTTAATCTAAATTTTCACTTAGTGATGGAATTGTTGGTCCCAATTATAGTTGGTAAGACAGGGCTACTTGCAAATAGAATCAGGACAAACATTGTGTTAAAAGTTAATTTAAACTGATTCAATACATATGATTATTCCTTTTACAGAGTAATAGCAGAAACATTTTAGACACTCCCCTGAGCTATCATCAAAAGGCCAACATATTCTTTGACTTAAAAACTAGTAATTATACTTTTCAGGAGAGAAGGTGATTAAGAAATATTTTATTTGGTTCAGGTTTGGTCCAGGTTAGTCATCCTTGAACTAGATGTTGCACAATTGGCATCAATGTACTAATGTTGTCTTTGTAATTTGTGTTTCAGAATTACCTTTATTCTCTTCCAGGCACTGATTTGTCATCTGAAAGAGCCAGCTTGGATCATTTTGTTATTTAGCTGTTGATTACTTTTCATTTTGTTCATTATGTTCTTTTTCAAAATAGTACAGTAGCTAGATTGGTAGATTCAGTAGATTGATTGATAGATTGATATAGTTGACCCAGTCAACTCATATCATTATTCAAGTTGACTTTTCTTATTTCATCTATACTAAATGTTCTTGACTTCCTCCACATTCAGAAATTTAATATTCAGATCACTTAATATACTTCATGTGCAAAATGTTAAAAGCAATATTCAGATCATTTGAAACTTGGCTAATAGTAATTTCATTAGAAATTCAGTTCTTATCTCTGATTCCCTAAGGTTCACTTATCTTTCAAATTAATCCATCCATAATTCCAAGCAAATCAACCAGAGGCAAACTGTAGCTCATATGTTATATCATATGGACTGGAACACTTGCTACTACAATCTAGTGTTGTGGGTTATAACTTCCAAGGCAAAAGTGAGACAAGTTAATACAACAAAAGAAAAATTAATAAATGCATAACACTCTTCTCCACTGTTCTTATTCAGAAACAGGTACTAAAAATAGTTTAGCCATAACTAGAGCTTAATTAATTAATTCTGTTTTTCATTAGTCAAATCTGGAAATTATTTTGAGGCAGGCTTTTAGAAATAATACCAAAAGGATAGATGGTGAAATGACATAGCCAATGAAGTATAGGTAGCCTTCATTTTACATCTAGTTGCTTAACAACCATGCAAAATTACAACAGGCCTAGAACAAGTGCTTTATGGCCTGTAAAGCACTAAAACGTTGTGCCAAACACATCACTGTGGTCACATGACTACATTTTGGGAGCTTGACAACTGGCTTTCCTTGATGATTGGTTGCAGCATCCTGAAATCACTCAATTTCACTAGTTAAGTCAAGGACTTAAAGCCTTCTTTTAATGCTACACTTTTATATAAAACTTCATGGTTTAACCATATTGTTGTCAGCCTGATGGTAGCAGCAAACCAACTAAGGTTGCCATTAATACATTTTTACTGAAAGTTAGAGGATTTTAAAGAGGATAAAAATAAAAGAGGCAACAAAAACACTTTCTGGGTAGACAAATGTACTGGCACAGACACATGGAGTAAAGTCCTTGTCCCAAACTGCAAACCCAAGGAATGTTTATGCTCATAATGTCATTCTATCATTACTAGTAATGTATAAATGCCATGGGACATGCATTATATTACTAATTGCAAGGCTTATTGTTCTGGTGAATAAATAATAGCCAGGTTTTCTGAGGTGCCTAGTCTATCTATAATCAGGCTCAGAGATTGCTTGCATTCTGCAATGCAATGTCCGCTGAATTCAGGGAGACTTAGTTGCATGTTGCATGTACAGCAGAATTTGTAACCTGTGCTGTATGTGTAACTGGGCATTAACATGTATAAATGAGAAACCATAAAGTTCTGGCTCCCAAGGTCAGCTTAACCAAAAATAGGGCATTAACATAATGAATGCTGGATGAATAGATATATAAGCAGAAGTGATTTTATTAATAGGTGGGATATAATGGTTTTTCTGAAGGTAAATTTGTGTTTTCCCATTCTTTTCCTAAAGTCAAGCCCGGATAAATGTAGATGACTGAACTATGGCATCTAATCTCTCCTGTGCAAAATTAAAGTAAGGATCAGTCATCAGGGCTCCAGCTGTGTTTTCATGCAGAGACCAGTAATTAGTAACTACAGTTAATTAGACTTTTTCTCCTTCTCCCTTCCAATTACTCAGTTCATCACCCATCTCATTAGGAAAAAAAAAATCTACTATGTAAAACTTCGAGATTCCAAAGTCTTTTTTTTTTATTTTTCCATAGCCATCATTCAATACTTTTCTGCACTTTGAAGAAGCAGTAATTAACACCAGACAAACAATCAAACACTAAGCAACAGCCTAATCAAGGAACTACCCAGGAGAAAATTATCCTCACCAACACTGACAGGACAATCAACTTCATATATGCAAAAAGCAAATGTCACTTCTTTCTAGCACTGGTGGTGTTACCTAGTCAGATAATGAAATGTCTGTAAGCAACTAATCAAGCTCAGAGGGTAACAAGGATTCCACAGTAGCATTTTTTATTCCTAATAAAGGCTGTCTGAGTGAATGATCATTATCATTGAACATGGTAGATTCATGGTAACAATCTTCACTCACATTATGGCCTACTAAAATCCCACAAATTTAGCTGGACTAAATCCATTTTCAGTCATGGTTAAAGTAGACAGGCTTGACTGAATGGTCAGAATATCAAAGATAAAATGCTATTAGTTTATATTGGTCAAACTAGCATCTAATTTCTTTAGTCATTCAATAGCTGAGTAATGAGGAAGAAGGAAAAATGACAGTCCTAAGTTTTCAGTGAATGACTGTGTAATTTCACAAAATCACTGTGTAGAAAGGTAAAGAAACAAATTAATTTTAACTTTTTTATTATTTTTGCTTGATTTTCCAATTATATCTGAATTTAGAATGTTGGGTGGGAAAGGTGGGAAAAAGTAAAGGAATATTGAATATAGTTTGAAGTAAAGTATTTAAAACCAATCCAAGCCCACACAATGTGAAATATCATGCAGAAATACCACCTACTTCTTTAATTTCAAATTGTCATACAGTTAAGAGGCAGTCACTGACAACACCTATGTGATTACAAAATCTTGCAGTTTGTTGCTAAAATCAGAGAGGGGGGTGGAATTAAATGTCTTTATTTTAGAATTTGTTTCACCATATCTTCAGGCTAGCTAGACCCAAGAACTAAACCAATACTTATTTCCAATGTATAAGAATGCATATTTTGCAGAAATGCCCATATATTCAAATATTGTTGTGGATTTTTTTCCCCTTCCTTATATTTTTTTTCCTGGATTGCAATAAACTTTATAGATTCACTGATCTCATTACAAGAATACTGACTGTGGTTTGGATGAATTATTTGACAAAGATAAGGAGAGAAAAATCAATTTTGTCATTTTGTAATCCTTCATTGTGGCCTCAGTTAAAACAAACTGACAAAAGGGCTTATTCAAAATAACAGTTTTTTGTTTTCACTAAGATGAGAAAACACACCTACAGATGCATATCCGACATTCTGCAATATGTTTCCTGAAGTTTTTTTCTCTCTAATTTGCTCCATTGCTTTTCTGTGAAGGAAATAGATTAGCACTATGTTCATTAAATCATGCAGCAAAGTTTCTACTCTGCAAATAATAAAGATTAACGATGGCTAAAATATTTGCTCTAGGAAAGCAGAACCACTTTTTTAAAAAAAGAACATGCACATCTAACTCATGCACATCTAACTCATCTTCCAAACAGAGCTGATCTCATGAAGGAAACCTCATCTATATAAACCATGGCTTACTTAAAGCTGATGGTTTGGTGGGTGGGAGGAAGGAAGGAATCATTCAGTGTTGGCCATCTGCTAATGCAGTGTAACTTTGCCTTCCTTTCCTACAATTCCACTGCTTGCTTAAAATATGCACTGCAATACCCAGATGAGTTGGCAATGTTACTCTTAAAGTGCCCCAGTAAATAATTCTTGCTTATACAGGTATATAATCTGGAAAGCAGCAGGTTTGAGAACAGCCTGTTGATTTGACAAAAAAAAAAAAAACACCACCACAATCTCTCCATCTCTGAGTGGGCTTTTAAATCACTTGCCAAATGTTTTCAACCTAAATTGATTTAGTGTGTCAGAGATAAGTAAAAACCATATTCCATACCTATGGAAAAATCAAATTGATTTAAAATAATTATAGTTTTGGTGATTTGCTTCACAGATTAAACTTTGATTTGGGGCTTTTTACTACAAGGTTGATACCAATAGAGAGGAAGGGCATATTTTATTACCTTCAATTTATATACATTTAGGTTAAATTAAACATAAATCAGTCTAGTTTGAGAAATCTCACACAAATTTCCAAACACAAAGTTATGGCAGATAATGGATTATAGTCAAGTAGCCCAGCCCACTTTTGCACAATGTCCTGCTCAAAACATCCTGCTTTTGGGGCCATTGGTTGTTTGTGTGACTTAATGCTTATATCTGAAGATGCCAGGTCTGTTGTTTCTGTTATATTTTTCTGAGAACTAGTTTTACTGTACCAAAGAAGACCATGAGTTCCAATCTTCCCTACACAAGTCAACTGAGGACTTAAGGCCAATCTATCTCAGCCCAACCTATCTCACAGGGTTGGTTTTGTGGTGGAAATAGAGAGTGGGAGCATTAGGTATGCTGCAGGAAGTTGTACAGAGTAAACTGGGGTATAAATCAAGGATTCAGACAGAGCCACTTTTATCACCATGCTAAGACAAAATCTGTAGATATCCTATGTTGGCTTGATTATCAGAAATAGGGATATAGAATCAGAGAGCTTGGAAAGTACCTTGGAAAAGGTACCAAAGCAGGAGTCTTCATACCACTCCAAACATGTGTCAGCTTGGATCATTTTGATATATGCTTGAGCATAAATAATTTTCAGTAACATATCTGCATCTTTCTGTGCTTGGATTATTTACTTACTTTGCATTGAGAACTTCACTGCAAAATCCAGGAACATATCTAGCTGATACTAAAACTCTCAGATCTAAGTTGGTTTAGTGTGCTTTCTCATTACAGCCTTTTCAGAGAAGTATCTGAAACCATTTTAAATGAACAGTTGTGAAACTATCAGCCAGGCAAAGAAGAGTGATCAAGCAGGGAATTAGCCTTGAGCCATTGCAGAACTACAAAAGACTTGGGAGTAACAGCCCCTCTACCTCTACTTCCCATGAAATATTATCTGTTTGTTCCCCAGAGAAGGCAGGAAATCTGGGGTGATTCTAGAAATTACAGGTAGAATACAATAAAGTAGCCAACTTTCACGTGTGGATCTCGTTGCTTGTGTCTGACATGAACTGAAAGAATCTCTATTAAATTATCTTTTTGAAACTCTCGAACTCATTAGTATTTGCAAGGTTGGGTGGATTTGTATTCCAGGTAAATAATGATAGTAATAATGCAATCAGAACAAGAATGAAGTCTGAAATATTTTATGGCCTTGAATTCGCTTTCAAACTGCATCGCACTTATGCCTGCTTTTGGCTGGGAAGCGTTTTCCCGATAATGTGCATTAAGATGGTTATATGAAAATAAATTACATTACACTGTATTGCAATGTTTTCAAATCTGACATTAGGTTAGGCTAACACTGTAATTTTCTCCAATACTCTAATGACATTTTGCTAAGGTTTGCTCTGTGGCTATTTTGTTCTTTCTGCCTACACGTTCCATTTGTTCCTGGAAGAAATGCACAAGATTTCCCAGCACACATAAATAAGATCTGACTGTTCTTCGCTTTGGTCACCCAGGCTAGGATTTTCTTTTTTTAAGCTGACTAAATCTAATCAGCATCTTTGGGGATTGTGACTTTTAAGCCTTAATTTCAATATTAAACATGGCAGGGCACTCAGCAGGAAGAAAGGCAGCTACAGGAAGAAAATACAGTTAGAGACTGCCATCTTCCAGTGGAACCTCTCTTTAGCAACCAAGTTGAAGATCTTGACTTCAGTTAATAATAATGTCCTACAAATAAGCATTTATACAGAAACTGGGATCTTCCAAGCAATTAGTTCTCCTGTAGGGTATTCTCCCCTGCAAATCTGTAATTATTTTGCCTGGGATTTATGATATATTTTAGCATATGTTTGGACAAATGCTGTCCTCCTTCATTTTTCCTCCAGATTAGTTCTATGTTTGTTGATGGACGTCTAAATGAACTTTCAGCATGAATTAATACCTAGTGTTCATTTCTATTTTAATTAAATGTTTCGTTTTGACTGACTGTCCCTTTACTCTAAAAACAAAGTTTATGATTCATATAATAACACGTATATAAGTTGCCTGCATTATTGTTTATCTCAATAGTACCC
>JAEANM010008699.1:0-16832 GCA_017656035.1 Myanophis thanlyinensis
ATTTGAATTTGAATTTGAATTTGAATTAAAGCTACAATGGTCTCCTTTATTTTATTAATATTTAAAAACAAGTTACTTTTATTGCACCAGTCCATCAGAGCCTTCACCTCTTCCCTATAAGCATCTTCATTGTCATATATAGATCCATGATTTCTTTGCAGCAATGTAGAAATGATCTGCTATAGACACCTTTGGGGATTTTTTTATTTCTTCATCCATTCTACACCATGGCATTCCTTGGTAGTCTCTCAGCCAAGCACTTAACAGGTACTAGCCTGACATAACATTTGAGCTCAGACAAGATTAGCCAGGGTGCTGTCACCTATTAAAACATGGTGGCGTCTCTCTTGAGATGAGCTCAGCTCATATATATAGGAGAATTTAGCTTGTGAATGGCATACTTCTAAATAATAAATGTCCTAACAAATTTCTCAGATAATTAGCTGAGAAAAAGATTTTATTATGAATGCAAATGCACTATAATGCAAGCATTTCTTTTCATGATGATTAAATTATGGCTAATTATGACTCATTCACAATCAGCTTGCAAGGAAACTGGGTTTGCCAGACTTACACAAGAATACATTTTGAATTGTAATTAATTTTGCATGTATGGGTCATTTAAATTTCTGATTAAAAAAAGCAAGTATACACTGGGTAAATATAAATGCATGGAACCTGACAATGCACTAAAGCCATAGAAGAGAAATATCATTTGTTATACAATAGGCTGAATATTGGCTATGGGCCAGTTCTCATTTATGCTTCTGTTGCCTAATGGCTAAACATGAATAACTTAAACAAGTGAATAGGGCAGTACATATACAAGATTTCTAATGAAACATTTATTGTAATCACAAGCACAGCATTGAAAATAGATAAAATACTAAGCCAGAAGTTTTAAATCAGGATTTGTTGAACAAAAAAATAATTGTCTGGGTACAACTTGCACAGAACAACATTTTATGGTTGAGTTCAAATATTATGCTAAGGTGAGAGCAAAGAAAATAATTTTTGACCCAGTTCAATTAACAAATCCAGATAATGCTTTTCAGATGAAGTAATCCTGATTCCATCACAGTAATTATAGAAGAGCAAATCAATGACACATTTGTACATGAACATTGAGCCTATGATTTCTCTCTCTACTATCACTCATTTTGGGGGGGGGGGGTTCAGTACAGAGGAATATTCAATACAGTCAGGAAATAAACATCTGGTTCATTTGTTTCCTTTACTCCATTCTAGGACTGCCAATAGTACTGGCTTCCCCGTGAGCTGAAGTTACTAATTTGAGGCAACCAGTCTTCCGTTACATTATGCTTTTTGACATCTAAATTCAATGACCTATTTGTAACAGATAGAAGCAAGTATATACAGTAGAATAAAACAAAGTTGCTAGGTCTTTAAATCACCCCTGTTTTCATCTCCCTAGCAAAAGCTGTGAGCTGGAATCTGCTGGATTATATACCAAGTGTTTCTCAATTTTGGTGGCTTTAAGATGGATGGTTTTCAGTTCCTCATGCTGGCTGGGAAATTCTGGCAATCCACCCATTTTATAGTCATCAAGGTGGAGGAATAATGTTCTAACTATGCAAAAATGGCTGAGTACATTATATGGGCAAAACTCAAAGAAAAGCAGGTGTTCTGCTATCTCCCAATAGAATGACATACTGATTGTTCACTAAATATTGAACACATTTGTACAATCAAGAGAAGTCAGGAATAATTCATATCTGATTTGTTAACCGTTTATGGAAACGTGTGTGCACATAATACGTATAAGTACAAACTGTTAAATACCTTCATTCTTATCTTCATCTTTTTTATCATCTTTAGAATGATAAGAGTTATAGTGGAACATGTTTGAGGAGCACCGACTAGGGAAGACAGTTAAACATCACTCTGCTTGTAATTATTTAGTATTTAACTGTAGAACCCATTCACCATTTCAATCTGATCAGTTAACCCCATTTGAACTCCTGTCCTCCTATTTGAGAGCCAGTAGAGGTCCTTTACTTGTACTTTCAAACCCCTGGATGACTTTGCCTCTTATTTCTCTGCTCTTATATCCCAAAATATGCCTTTGTATCATATTGTCTATGTAAATGTCTCCTGTACTACCAGAAAAACATTGCTTAGTTGGGGACTAGCTGTTTGCATACTGTACTTTTATGAAAGCAGCTCAACTTCTCATTGATCCATCACTATACTCCACTGTAACTAAATCTCCAAACGTAAGGAAGAGGAGCTGAAACATCTGGATTTTAGGGCTTGATGAACATTTCAAAAATTATCTGAAAGAAATCTTTCAGATCTGGTATTAATTCAATTTTATATTAAGGGTAATGACTCTTTAAAGCAGCCACCTTGTTTGAGGTTCACATGGAAAAAACAAGGGGCATTTTAATGAACAGCAGAGTTGTCCGGTACTTTTATAAGATCTGAATATTCAACTCCTCAATCACTTTCAAAGTATGCACATACAGTACACTCATTTATTACATATTTAAATCACCAGCAACCAAAGTCAGAACGAGACAGCATTCATTCAGTTAAAAACCTACAGATAAAACAGCAGCCAAACTAATAGCACACAGTTCTACAAGTGAAAAAAAAATGTTTCTGGTGCTTAGAAAAATCTTAGGAACTATTTTAACTAACATATCTGGGGACAGATACCTTTCACAGAAAGAACATCACTGCTTCAAAAGTCCTATTCTTTTCTTGCTTGTGCTTAGCTCTATCTCCTTTGTGGTGAAGTATCATGGGTTGTATTCTCTATAAACTTATAAACCATGTAAGATTGTGCATTAATCAATAAGACAACATCTGAAATAATGTGAACTGAGAGAAATAATCATGAGTGGGGGGGGAACTATTGACAATTGGATGCAAATGGGATTTTAGAATTCTTCCATGTTTAGACAATGATTACAAGAAAAAGTAGAAAATTAGGTATGCTTTTTTTCTTTTAAGAGGAAAGTACATTTAGATCTACAAATAATATATACACTTAGCTTTTCTCCATTTTCTAAGATTATTTTGTTGGATAGGAAGTTACAACCTCTGGGGGGGGAATTAGATATACATTTTAAATATTAATATAAGTCTTAAAATATAGCTAACCATGGCAGCATTCCAAAATAACTACATCAGGGGCTAACTACTAGAAATGAATTTCCCAGACTGTTTTATATGGAAAAACTAAGCTTAAGAGCTATTTATGGAACAGATTAATGATCTTTCTTAAATACCAGATTGTTAGCCTTTCCATTTTAGTGGTTAAACACTTTAATTGAAAGGAAAAAAACTCTCTTCAGAAACATGTTTTGAGATGAGCACATTTATTAACATGGCACATTGGTAATTTTAGTTATCTTGCCCACACAAAACCTTTCAAACCAAACAGTGATTTCTAACTTCAAATAATTGAGCACCCTTTTTTATTCCACCATTTCCACACAAATCCCTGTAGAACTATGGAAATAATGATTATAATTTAAGTCTTAATTACATGAATTACTAGTATCATTTTTGTTTCCATAACATCAACCCATCCGCATTCTGAAGGTGAACACACAAATATATACCTACTTTAGATACAACATATTAGACAAAGTACATGTATAGTACTATATGATGAGATGTAAAGGTGCAATATTTTGAATCTTTATTTTTACTACAATGAAATGCAAAATTACAGATCTACATGTATGAAGATTCAAAATGCATAGATGTGGTTATTTGTTTGGTCTATTCTGAAATAACATATAGAGATCCATTCTCTAATGTTATATGCTAATGGATATTACCTGTTGCTTTTCATATAGTGCCAATATCAGTAGTTTTGTGTTCAAAAAACCACCCAGGTGGCACACATAAGAGATTCAGATCCCATCCATTTATCACCATCTTGTTTCTATTACGGAATAATCTTTATTTGCACAACACATTAACTAGGTCATGGGGTGTGAAGAACACTGAATCAGTTGGCCAAGTCAATTAAACCTGAGGGAGTTAGAGTTAGCCTTAAACAGATTTGTGTGTTTGGGATTAAACGTAATTAGCCCCATCAACTGTGCCACCTGAATGCCGACTAGAAGGTTAATGAATTTCTCCTTATCTATAATCAAAATGAAGCTCTAGAGAGATTCCACATAATGTGCCTTTTTTAGGAATGCCACCTCTGCGCCCAGTTTGGTTTTTACTGCCCTTGCAGGAATATGTAAAAGGGGGGGGGGGGGGAAATATGTATATTCAGTATGGCCTGTATAATGACTTACATTTGTTTAATCTATTTTATATAAGAAAAGATGTCCAACAATAGAAGATAAAAGAAATCTCTTCACCTTCTTTTTAACATTTGGGGAGGCTGTAAATACAGCAATAACTGATTTTCAACATATTCCTGATTCTGTTATTGACACATGGTCTTGAGGTAGATAAATTGGAGAGGCAATCAGTTATTTACCTCTGTTTGTCCAGATACAGTCTGTATGGTGGTACACTGACATACATCACTAGATTACACAATAACTTAAAATGCATTGTCTAATATTGCAAATTATGATACTATACTTCCATAACAATTCTAATAACTTGTATTCTCTTTTTTGCCAATGTTAAGGATTCACAGGAGCAATGTCAGAGTCAGTGACCACAGATGACTGGTCCTGTGTCTCCCATTCATTTCTTAATTATCTATTATTAAGTTAAACTATAAGAATAATCAAGCTTGATGATAATAGAAAGGTACTTTTAGGTCTGGATATGTACTATGGAGTAACACAGCAGAGATTATTAAAGAATGGAGAGAATCACATTAATTATATATCAAGAAGTTATTTTGCTTTGAAGGAAAATTACAAGTCAAAAGCTGGCCTATTAAACCATTGTAATTCATAGATCATAGGCCTTAATTAAATAACCCAGCCTAGCATACTTTCAATATGGTGGATCCTTGGGATCTTTCTATGTGTATATAAATGGTTGTTTTATATACATACATAGAATTAGATATTTAAATCTGTAAAATGGTAACCTGAATTACAATGATGTTGCTTTGAAGATCTGAAACCTAGATTGAAACAGAATTGCTAAATTAAAATGGGTAATGAGCAATGGAAACACACTGGAATTCATGTATGTGACAACAAAAGAAAAGATATGTTTGGTTGTGGCACCCCATTTCTGGAATTCATTTGTCACTGGTAAAGATATTTCATTTTCCCAGCCTTTTTATATGCTTGCTGTGACATTTTTTAGCTGTGTCTTTTATTGTTTTACTTTCACAATTTAGGAACTACCCATCTCAATAAGTGACTCTTGAGTGGCAAACAATATTAAAAATAAGAATATTACAATAAAAATTACAAAAATTATAAAACAATAATGGTATGTGGCAGGAGTGTCAAACTGGAAGCCCACGGGCCAGATACATCATGTGCAGGCCACGCCCACCCTGGCTCTGCAAAGGCAAGAAAGTCATGATACGTCACATGACATCACATAACACAATTGAGTTTGACACCCGTGGTATGTGGGAACAATCTTGGGAGACAGGAGAAAAAGATGCTGCCTAGGGAATGATCACATAAGAGAAGGCATAGCCTGCAGTTGCATAACAGACAAAAAAAACTCTGAAGGGAATGTCTCTAATTTCTAAGGCTGTATAAAAAGATGGCAGGAAATTTGTATAGTTAGACTTACAAGATTAATGTCAGCCTTCCCAGAATCATGACCAGCTGAATTAATTCTACTTTATTTTAAGACTACATTGAATCTTCCAAATCAGGCAACGTTACAAACAATTGGAACAACCGTTCTCAGAATTCCCAGTCAAGTAGATTTAACTCAATAGAAGAGAATATCAACAGCTGAAGGTTGAATTGTGAAATCCTTGGTGCTTTGTGAGCTTTCAGATGTTTTATTATACAAGTTGGTCAACATAATCAGTATGAGTGATCATCAGAGTGCACTGATGATGTTATCTAGTTGGGTAATGTCTCCAAGTAAACACCAAGATCAGCCAGCATCCAGGACACCACAGCTTTACTGGCAGATAACACATATTAATATGTTTAGGTATTGTATTTCCTACTCTTGGCATGGATTTAAGAATCTACTAAAAGACTGGGAATTAAAATATATTTAAGCTGACTGATTTCTATAGGTTTTTGTTTTCTGTAATGTTGTTGCTTACGTATTCAGTGGCAGCATATTCTGTTTGAACCCAAATTGACAATGAAGCCATTGAAGAAACAAATAAGGGCAACCTTGCCATTAAATGTCTAGAGCTTAGTTGAAAGTCTGAACAACTGATAAAATAGCAAACAAAATCATAAATCAGATCTCATAATTTTCAGTGCAGTAAAAGGTCACTATAGATCTACACGAAAGAAAAAAAACAGTAAAAACTTGTTTTCTTGTTATCTCAAAAACACCAGTCCAAAACTCCTACCACATAGGAATTATAGTTTGCCTGCCTGTATTCAGTTCTGCAATATCTGCAAATACTAAATATGGTATGGAGGGAATAAATGAGATTCCCATGCAAATGATCCCAGCATTCAGCAACGTCGTATTTCCTATAACTCAGTCCATTTTTAAATACTTGAAAGAATTTAATGTAAAACAAAAGAAATAGTCTTAGGATGTTTATGTCCTTCCAAATTATAAGCAAAGAAATAAAGATCTTTTTTTTTGAAAGACAGAACAGCATTATTTTATCAGCTTGGTAACATTTTGTCAGAGTAACGCAACTGTTGTTCTACTCTTTAAAAGAAAAACCTATCCTCCAGGCACAATCCTCCTTGCATCCAAACATCTTCAGCTTTGAAATAAAAGTTTATCTAATGTGACATATACCGAAACAAGGCTTTTGTGTGCCTCAACAGGGATTCAGGAAGATTGGTTAATGCAAGTAAGAAAGACCTTTGGAAAAAATTCCAGCTGCTGCAGTGCCACAAACCCAGTTGAAAGCCTCTGAGAAAATAGCAAAGCAATAGATTGCAAATCAGGGCTAATTCTGGCGAGGCCCCATTACAAGTGGCAACGGGATTATCAAAGTTCAATACAGAATGGAAGAGAAAGAACAAGCAGGGGCTTTTGCCATTAGATAGATATACCTTATATTAAAATTTCCGCAAAACTGGTGCATAGTTTGCTAACATTTTAAGTGCCTGATGGTAATTCTGTTCTCAAGTCCAATATTGCCTTCACAGGCATTGACAGTTGCATTTCCATGAAAAACAGGAGAACTGCATTCTTATTTTCAAAGTAAATTATGAATATGAGCTAGTGATGTGGAATCATTCTCTCCCTGTGGGACTTCTCCCAAGTAAACAATGATCTTGGGTGGGAGATGAACATTGTGGGGAGAGACATATTCATTTTCTGCCACTGATTTTATTTATTCCAAATTTTCTCTTCCTGCTCCAGTTACAGAAATTATTTAGTTCTTCAAACTTAAGGAGATTGATAATAATTATATGGACCTATCAGATATGACTGTGGCTATACTGCCATATCTTTACTTCTCCAACAGGCACTGCCTCTGAAGAATGAATGTTCATAGCTTTTAGTTGGTTCAGAATGATGTAACAGATTGTGAACTGAAGTCAGTTATGAAGTACAGTATACCTGACTCCAAGGTTGCCTTGTAGGACCTATAATGCTCCACAATGCTATAAATTAATTAAAACCATTTACCTGAAGGAACAACTCCTTACATCACAGCCTGATATGCTTTGCAATGTTTTGCCATTTTAAGTTATTTTCCTGAAACACACTTGGTGAAGATTTCAAAGAGATTTCTCCTATGCAGCCATCAACATTTCAATCAGAAAAAAAAATTTTTTGTAAAATCTTTGGCTCCAGCAACCAACTCAACACACTAATGGAATGCTGTTTTGGCTCCTATTTCTGCTGCTTCCCATAAAAGCAAAACACAGGCATGACAGTTTTTCTATCTGGAGAACCTCTAAGGTGATTTGATTCCTTGTTGGAATTCCTTTCTCTTTCCAGAACAATATTTTCATATCTGCATACCAGTTGTCCACTAGCGTCTAAGAAGAGTGTAGTTAGAATTTAAAGAGACCCCTTTGGACTGGGTGTTTTTTTTTAATCTATCCATTCATACCATTAGCAATAATAATTTATACTTGGCACAAACAAGTCAGTTAACAAAATAATGTCTACCAAACTCAAATATGTATCTCTCTCAGGTCATGAAGGAATCAAGACATATAAAAATGCTATACATATTTGCAAAACAATCACTATGCAGCACCAAATTCACAATAACTACAGTACCATCATCAAAGGCAATGCTATCTGTCTAAATGTATATTTGTGTATTTCATTCAACTTTTGTTTGACTGAGCATATAAAGATGTGAAAATCTAGGCATATTTACTTAGAAGTAAGTCCATGTGGATTCCCTGCGGATTCCTTAGCAGATTTGTGATTACTGCGTTCATGGATGAAAATTACAATTACATATATACAGTCACCCACCACTAGCAATTCCACTGTTTAAATTTTTTTTAGCTATCTTCTTTATTTTGCTTAATGTAAGCACAACTCCATTAGCTTTTCTATAACAATTGCATAACTGTATGATCACTGATGTTTTCATTTGTGTTGGGAACGTTTTTGTAGCAACATGTTTCAGTAAAATCCTGTGCAAACATTATAGACAAAGCATTATCAACTGAGTAAGTTAAACAAGCTGTTGTGGAGTGTATGACACTTCATCACATGCAGTCTGGTCAAGAAGATTAATTGGTTCTAATAATATGGATTCTGGCTCCAAAAGACAATTCTCTCAGGTATAGTTGTTGGAACACAGCAACAACTAGCACAACAACATCCTATGAAAGTTTATCAGAACAAAATACTGGTGAAGGAGGATCAACAGCCAGTATTTGGGATGCCTAGGACTGCAATACATAGAAAAGCTGTCGGAAATCAAGTGCCCTGGCATTAGGAAATGCTTTTCATTAAGAAAGCCCTAGTTATATATAATCAGTGCTTAAAAGTTTGTTTATTAATTCTTATTGTAATGATACTATAATAATCCTATCTATAAAAACAGAACACAAGCTATTTCAGATATTTTCTATGTATTAACAAAATATACTTAATTTCTTTCTAACCCATTGCTGCTGGTGAGATATTTTTTTGTACATACTGTAAGCTAAACAAACAACGTAATTTTACATATTAGTCTAAATCCTCCTCCCCACAAAATGAAATTTAACACAACCTAATCAAAATGTGCTAATGTAGTTATTGGAGTTTTTTAAGGACAGTTTTATGGGTATAAGGCTCATTAAACATGAGTGGCATCAGCACAAGAATTTTGAACATGCACAAATTGTTTAAATTTTTTCAAAAAATTTTCAAAAACTATTTCACAATCATCAACCATAGACACATTTTAATGCCATATATCTTCCTCTATTTAATATCTTACATTGGGGTGTCAAACTTGTGGCCCGCAGGCCAGATGCATCACGTCCTGGCCACGCCCATGCCCAGTTTAGCCAAGAGAGGAAAAGTCATGATACATCATGTGACAATGACATGATGACATGAGTTTGACACTCCTGTCTTACATCATTTACCAACAAAATGAGTTATATTTGAATGATGATTTTAAAAGTTCTATTGAAGAATACAAGGGTTTACTGAAGCTGAAACTGTTAACCTCTTCTAATAAATTGAATCTTGTATGGTGGGGGGAAATGCTTTTGTATTTCCACATAGTTAATACATGAAGAATGAATGAAATCAAGAATTTCATTCATGTTTTCTCCTTTTCTACTATATGCACCACTCAGATAAGCTAAGCAACATAGATGCAAGATTAGGATTTTAGCATTCTTGATTGAAATGTGGAGTGACTGATTGAAACATGATATGTTTCATACTTGCTATATACCAGTCACTCTTTCTCAAACCTACCTACTCACAGCATTGTTGCTGTGGCATTTGGGGAGGGGAGACCTCTATGTACTTGTGCTGAGTTCTCAAAACAAAGGCAGCTGATCAATGTAACAGATAAAATCATCATTGTTATACCATATCCAGTTGCCTACCTTTCTGTACACCAACATATTTGGGGATTCATCAGCTACCCCATTGCTGCTCTGTCCATAGTTATTTCCTTGTGCCATGTCTTAAGGGCTGAAGGTTCTGGTAACTTTTTTGCAGAGCAATTAGCCTCTGTGAAGAATGAAAGTTATCTCAGTCAGATATTATTTGGTAAGCAGCTCCTCATGTCCGCAGTAGACAGCCCTAACTTTCTCCCAGTTCCTTAACAGGAGGTGTCCTTTTCACTCAGCTCTGTGGCCCTGCCCCAACTCCTGCCTTAAATCAACGCAGTAATTTTCCTTGCAGCACCATCCAGCGGCCACTGGAAGTTTCCTCTTGCCACCCCATTCTTGGCTAGCCCAGCAGAGTTTGCTTGAATGGCCATTCAGGAGGCTTTAGCATCAACATCCTAGAACCAGCATCACAGTGATGTAAGCATCTTTTCTAGCAACGGTTGCTCTTCTCCCGCACCCACCACCCCGAAAAACAAAACTGGCCACTGGACTGAAAAATTCGCCCTAACTTTCAACCACTTCCCTGCAGCTTTGTTCAAAGTGGACCTACTTCTGTGCCACGTTTAAAGCAAAAAAGCAAAAAACAAAGAAACGATCCAATGCCTTTGACTCTGCGACAGTCAGCCACCACGTGCCTGCTTTCAAATCCACGACCTTCCCTCCCAGGACCAGCCTAAGAACCTGTTCTCTTCCTCCTCTTCTCTTCCTCTTCCTCTTCCTTTTCCACCACACTCTTCCATGACCCGGCCGCCTCACCAAGACGAAGCAGCACTCTGAGCCTAGCTCTTTCTCATGTGAGTTGGAAGATCCGTTTCGACTCTGAGAGCGGCCCTGACCCCTCTAAGCCCGAACAGTCACAACACAAAGATTGCTTGGCAGTCCTTGGCGCGCCGGCTCGGTTCTACAGTGGTCCTCAACAACCCTTCCCTTCCTCCCGCCTCCTCCTCCTGGGAGCAGCCTTCTTAGGCGGGCGTCTGCCTTGTGCCTTTCGGCAGCAAATGGCAGGCGCGAGATTGTTTTGCCCTGCAGTGGAAGCGGAGAAGCTGCCTGAGATTTCAGCACCGAGGACAGCGCCTCGGGCACCTCCTCCTCCTCCTCCTCTTCCCCCTCCCGCCCGCTTTCACCCGAAATGCAAATCCCGCGCCGAGCCAATCAGGCAAAATTCCCCCACTTCCCGCCGCCTGGCGTTATTTACCTCCTGGGCCAAGGTCACCCGGCGCACAGCGGCGGCAGCTCTCTTCTCCTCGCCCGCTCGGACCACCCACCCAAAGCCCTGTGCAATAGGGCTCAGCCGGCAGAAGACGGCAGGAAGCGAGGCTCGTTCATCACACAAGCAGCGCGCAACACACACACACACACACACGCAAGCTGCACCGCTTTCTCCCGCCGCAGCTGCCGCCGCCGCCGCCGCCGCTCCTCCGGCGTTTGCAACTCCCCCAAAGCTTTGCTGAAGCGGAGCCAGCGGCAGCGGCGAGAGCGCTTTCCTCCCTCCCTCCCTCCCTCGAATGGAGCGAGCCTGTCTGTCACGTGGGAAAGTGGAACGTCAAAGGTGCCGCCGCCGCCGCCGCCGCCGCCGCCGCCACATGGCAACTGCGAAAAAAAGCTCCCTTTGCGCTCGACTTTCCCGCGGGGGTGGTAGGATTGGACGGAGAGGGCGGACGGCAAGAAATGACTGACATTGACTGCGGGTTGGGCAGTAAGCGGGACGGCGATTTCGGCCAAACGAAGGCTTCGGGGGAAGAAAACGAGAGAAGCCTCTGCCGCCGCCCGCCTTCCTTTGTGAAGAAGCCCAGTCTGCGCGCGGAAACGCAACGGGAAATTAAGTCAATCTGCATCAAACCGCCTTTGAAAGGAGACCAGACGGCCGCTTGAGCCAGCTTAGAAAGCTCGTTCAGAAAACCCCTCCACGAGCATCGGTACTCTCGAACTGCGGCTGGCGGTGGTGGCGAAGTTCACTGTGGCGGGAGGGGGGGGAGGGGGGGAGAGCTGGAAAGAGCGAAGCTTGGAGATAGGCTGGACAGACTTACGGACCCAAACGAATAAAATCTAGGATTCCGAGAAAACTTGGGAAAGTGTCTGAGCCGGCTTAGAATCGAAAATAAAATCAAAAGGTTTCATTGTACAATAAATGTGTGGCAGAGAAGAGGATGTATCATCTAATAAAATTCTTGTAGAATTCCTTGCTATGATAAGGGTCTGGTGGTCTACCCCTCCCCATTTCAAATCCTCTGGCCAAGGACACTGTGATCCTACCACAACTTTCCTCTAAAGTTAAGAATCCTGACATTCTAGAGATTAATGTGTTTCTTTATCCCATAAACTTCCATAATGGATCAGTGTCCATTATATTAAATGCATGCAACGTTATGTTGAGGAATGAATACTAAAAGCTCTCAAAATGTGGCTTACAAATCAACTAAGTAGGGTTCCAATGTTGTATGTATAGTGAACCCAATCACTTCCTCTCTCCCCAGGGATGAGGCAATTTTGACCCCTGCCTGATTTTCAAATACCGTAATGAGATTCTGGCCCATAATTCATGACTTTCATAATAAAACATGGAAACAATATGTTATTTACTAAGGCACTCCCTGGTAGCCTAGATTAAGTTGCACAGTTTTGTTTTGTTTTTACATTATGGGTGATTGATGAATTATATTCCCAAACATTGGAATCTGATTTTGTTTAGGAGTAAAATATGACTCAGTATGATGTTCTTTGACATAGTTTTATGACTTTGAATGTTAGCGTATCAGCTTTTTAAACAAAATGTATAATTAGAAATTGGTTTGACATCTGATGAAAATAATAGATGATGGATGGATGGATGGATATCACAATGTGATCAAGAAAGTGTTTTCACTCCCTGAAGGCAAACACAGAAAGAATGAGGAAAAGCTTCTTTCCACAAGCAATACGGACACTTAACCAGGAACTACAAGTACACTCAGGACCACAACAAGAACCATGACTGCATCTAACTCCTTCCTTCCCAACTACCCTTAACTATTATCGTACCATGTATGACTGTGTATGTGACCAATAAATTTGAAATTGGAATTGGAATTGAAATTGAAATTGAAATTGAAATTGAAAGATAGATAGACAGATAGGCAGGCAGGCAGGCATTTTCCCCTTTTGATAGTATTTTGTGGAGTGAGTTAGTTAAGTTATTGGTGGGTTTTTTTGTTTTTCAGGATTTATCTTTTTGTTTCCCTCTCTCATTCTTCATTTTTATTTATTTATTTAACCATAAAGCCCTACCCCTCAACATAACAATTGGGGTAATTGCGTTATCTGAATGATGTGTTTCTACTTTGTAAACAACAAAAGAGTAAGGCCATGAGACTTTTTCAAATGTTTCCTGGGTGGGAGACCAATCTGAGAGCCTTTCATTTAAATCAGGCTCACTTACTGTTTTAAGCTGTAGTTTTTGGTTGTTGTTTTTTTTTCAAAAAAGTTAGTTAATGACAAAGAACCATGGCTGGTTATAGAAAAAGATATGTGATGCTTCTAACAAGATTGGGACAATTGGATGCAATATTGTTAAAAACAAAGCAGAATAAAACAAAGGGATTATAATTTATGGCATACATTTATGAGTATGAGATAAAAACACGGTATTTTACAGGATTCATTTCCATTTCATGTCCTTGCCACCCAATATCCAGAAATGCAAAGTCAGTTGTGGAATAGTGGCTAGACAGGCTGACCTCTAATTCACTTTTCACTCTCCTTTACTCTAAAATGTCTCAAAAGGATGATATGTCACACTGCCTTAATTCCTGTGAGGCCAGATACATTTTATAACCTTCTTCAATAAGACATTGGCTTCTGTACTAGTTGAGATGCATCTAGAACAGTGTTTTTTCCCCATATTGAATCATTTTTGTTTCATTGCCTCAAGGAAAAGCAAAGTAATATTATGGACTTCCAATAGTCCATAATTTTGTTTACACTGATCCCCCTCTCCTCCCAAAGTGTGGATTGTGGACCCATGTATTCTTGAACAAGACCTGGACTTTGTGATGACATTCTACTGATTTCAAAAAGAAATTTGACCCCATTTTTAAAGGATCCTTGGCACGGAGTCAGCAAATAGCTAAGACTCGTATTTTCCAGTTTAAACTTCAGTCTGATTACCTACAGATAAGGTTAATTGAATTCAATTAGATTTAACTTATCCTATTAATTTATCCTCTCTATAAGGTGATAATGACACAGTGGGATGCTTTATACCAGTGGTGGCTAACCTTTTACTTACCGAGTGCCGAAAACTATGCACTTTGCACATGCTATCTGCGCTTGCATATAGCTCCACGTGCACTGCATGTGCAACCACACCATCTGTGCATGCATGCAGCTTTTACATGTGCAATGCACACATGCTGCATGCAGGCACTCATGCACACATAAGCAATTGCATGTGCATGCACAGGAGAACTCCAAACACCAGCTGGATTTCCTGCTGCAATCGCACACATGCACAGCAGAGGCCCAAAGACCAGCTGAGTCTCTTTGCATGGGCATGCTCAGCTGGAGGTAATCTGGCCGACAGCTTGTGGGCCCAGCAACATGACTCTGTGTGCCACCTGTGGCACCCTTGCCATAGGTTCGCCATCACAGCTTTATACAATTTTTGGAGAGTATCCTTACTGAACACAAAGAAACTTGTTTTCAAGCTAAGAATTTCATTAGGAAACTGGTAGAGCTGCAAAAACACGGTAGTTCAAGGTTTTTATTTATTTATTAAATTTAAGGCACATTCCAAAGTGATGTTTCTTATTTTTATATAATAATTTTCAAGAGGAAGACATTGCTTAGAACAATTTCAGATCTTCCATTTTACTATCTAGTAAACACAGCTTCCATATGCTTATTGGTAATACATCCAGTGTCTTATTAAATGTTTAAAATAAACACATTCTTCCACAATAGGAGATTTTGTTTTCAAAGACCAGTTATCTTTATTATTTTAAATGTTTCTGCAACTGATTTTCTTCAATGCAGCAAAAGAAAAACAAAATAAACCTCTTTAATGTATTCCCAGAAACCTTGCTTAAATGCTTAAGATCTCTCTGACTGAATGAGCAGCAAAAGCAAAATTATCATTATTGTTATTAGTTGATGCCTTGCTTTAGATCCAGGCAATGCGAACAGGGACATGTTATTACTTGCACTACATGCTTAAAACAGTAATTATTCATGCTGCTAAAAATTACTGTTTCCAAAACCAATCAGGATTTTAGTTACATTATGAGATTTGATTCCAAAACTAATTAATCCTTTTCAGCTCCCTCCCATCACAAAATATTTATGTTTACAGAAACTGTCTTTATTTTTCTTCAATCAGTCTCTGCAGGAACCTTTTGTGTTGAGTCAAGACAGACTGCAATAGCAAAAGAGAAAAACTCTGTTACAGAAAGGTTTTGGAGTGTAGGTTTCTTTCTCCAACGTGATCAGCAGGCATGCAAAAGTGTCCTGGATGCCTAGTGTATGTTCATGTGTATGTATAATTTAATGCAATTTAATTATAGGCATTGGAGTCTTGAAATATAATCTTATTTTTAGATGGCTTATAGTAGCAGAGGTTTCTTTTCCATATTATTTCCATATTATGCAGTTATGGAATTGTTACCCTTGGAACCATCAGCATTGGTGGAAAAGACCTAAAGAAAGTAGAGCAATTCAAGTACCTCAGCTCCCTCATATGCAGCAACAGCAATAGCTTTCCAGATGCCAGCGCCCATGTCAACACCGCCTGGATGAAATGGCTCCAGATGAATGGAATCCATTGGTTGCTCCTACACCTCAAGTCAAAGACTTACAGAACAGTAGTGCGTCCAGCCACCCTCTATGGATCAGAGTGCTGGCCAGTGATGACAAAGCATGACCAGTCCATATGTGTGGTGCAAATGCAATTACTCCAATGGTTGCTAATTTGAACTAATGCAATTTGCCCATGCTATGAACAACAACATGCAGTGTCGATTGGGAGTCATGCCAATCATAGCAAAGATGCAGGAAGACTTAGGTGGTATGGACACATTGTATGTGGTAAAGAAGACTCAGTGGCAAGGATAGCCATGGGTCTGGACCCTGATGGCCGGAGACTCCCTGGCAGACCCAAGAAAAGGTGGCTGGATTGCATCAAGCAGGATGTGAGATATGTGGGTGTTGCCTCTTAAGATGCCCTGGCTCGACCCAAATGGAGACAGCTTTGCTGACAAGTGGACTCTGCCAGAGTGCAGGAATAATGCTAGGAAGAAGACTCTTGGATCTCTCACAAAACTGATTGTTCTTTAATCCGTTTGATCTTGAACAAGTGATTAAAAATAACTGTTAAGTATCCTGAATGGCTATATGGATATTTGACTAGCCTCAGAAAATTTAAGGTGTATGTAGAATGTATACTGTAAATATGTATTTGCTTTGAATCATTGTTTCTTCCCCTCTATCCTGGAATCCTTGCTCTCCAAAAACATGAAGGGCACATTTCGTCCAACAAAGAATGCTGCTTTTTTTTCTAAATAGATATATACCAGATATAAATAGCCACCATTATATGATATTCCAGGGTAAATAAACAGGAGTCAGAAACAGTAAATCAAAGAAATTAAAGGAATGACATAAGGAAAAGAAGTACAGTGGTACCTCAAGATAAGAAATTAATCCGTTCCAGGGTGGCCTTTGTATCCTGAATTTTTCTTATGTTGA
>JAEANM010008700.1:0-16832 GCA_017656035.1 Myanophis thanlyinensis
CAAGTGTGATTGGACACACAAGGAATTTGTCTTTGGTGCATAGGCTCTCAGTGTGCATAAAAAGAAAAGATACATTCGTCAGAAATCATAAGATGCAACACTTAATGATAGTCATGGGGAACAATAGAATAGAATTCGAATAAAATAGAATTCTTTACTGGCCAAGTGTGATTGGACACACAAGGAATTTGTCTTTGGTGCATAGGCTCTCAGTGTGCATAAAAAGAAAAGATACATTCGTCAGAAATCATAAGATACAACACTTAATGATAGTACAGGGTACAAATAAGCAATCAAATGATCAGTATAAATCATAAGGATACAAGCAACAAGTTATAGTCATAGTGGGGAAGGATGGGGGAATGGAATGATGAGAAGAATAATAGTAATGCAGACTTAGTAAATAGTTAGACAGTGTTGAGGGAATTATTTGTTTAGCAGAATGATGGCGTTCGGGGAAAAAGCTGTCCTTGTGTCTAGTTGTTCTGGTGTGCAGTGCCCTATAGCCTCGTTTTGAGGGTAGGAGTTGAAATAGTTTATGTCCAGGATGTGACAGGTCCTTAAATATTTTCGCAGCCCTCTTTCTGAGTGCAGTATACAGGTCCTCAATGGAAGGCAGGTTGGTAGTCATTATTTTTTCTGCAGTTGTAATTAAATAAGATTAAAAGATTTAAAATAATTAAATAAGAACTAAAAACTGTTCTAAAGTGGGCGCATTCCTGATTCTTCTCAAGCTCTCCTCTCCGCAGCTTGATTGGGTAGAAGTAGCCCAGCGTAGCAATTTCACTCCTCTCACAAAAATGTGTTCCATGCAGTGGGAGTGGGATTCTGCTCCAGTTCATAGAGCAGATGGGGTGGGACATCTTCAGCTTATCTGCGGTGTTCTTTAACATGTATTTGAAGCTGCAGTGGGAGCTCTAAAGGACTTCTTTCTTTCTTCCCTTCCTTCCTTCCCACCCCCCCTCTCTTTCTTTCTTTGTCTATTGAGTGGGATGAGGTTGTGCAGGTTCAAACTTCCGCTTGGCGTGTGTGGAGTCCAGTAAATTGAACCAAACCTTAGCAAGACAAACGGTTGCTTTTCTTATCTGGGAAATGAACAGTTCATAAAAACAGTGTGGTGGCAGAGGTTGTTGTTCAATTTATATGCTGCCCAGTAAATCTGGGCTCTTGTCCTGAGGCCCATGATCCAACTGTGTCCTTCAAAGCCAGTGGGCCCTTCCTGTTACTTGTTCCTTTCTGGGTAGGGGTTTTCTTGCTGGAGGGACCCACAGTCAGGTTGTGTCCTGCAGGGAATACCTGCTGTTTCCACAGAAATGACTCCAAAGCTTTTGAAAACGCCGTTTCCTTCCTATTCCAGTCAGGTGGAATTCCAGGACAGTCTTTCACTGGTTTACCTCCAAGCCCAGTTTGAACGCTGGCGTTTTCCTTTCGGATCCTGCACCCTGACTGACAGCTGGACCTTAAAATCCCAAGGGATCCCTTTTTGCCCAGCCTCCTCAAGGAAGGCACATTGGGTCATCCTTGGGGAGAGAGACTGTTTTGCGGTGGGACCCCTTTTCCGCAGAGAGGCTTCTTTTGATCTTGAGGCGATGATGGTCTACTTGTTTCAAACCTAGTTTATTTCATAAAGTGCAGATGGTTGGGTTTGGGCGCCATGATTCCCATCCTCACGAAGGAAGGGCCTTATAAGGCAAGACCGCCTGCCCGGTCCCATCCTCGACCTTTCTTAATTTCTCTTTTCCTTCCACACATACCAGACCCTGTTAACCAAGATGGCCAGGATACCCAAAGACCCACCGATGGATTCTTCAGCTCCAAGGTGGCCGTGTTTGCCGCGATCGGGGCTGGCTGTGTCATTTTCATCCTCATCCTCATCTTCCTCATCGTCCTTCTCATCAAGATCCGAAAACGGCACCGGAAGCACACGCAGCAGCGGGCGGCGGCCCTGTCGCTCAGCACCCTGGCCAGCCCCAAGAGCAGCGGCAACGCCGGCTCCGAGCCCAGCGACATCATCATCCCCTTGCGGACTACAGAGAACAACTACTGCCCTCACTACGAGAAAGTCAGCGGAGACTACGGGCACCCGGTCTACATTGTCCAGGAGATGCCCCCCCAGAGCCCGGCTAACATTTACTACAAGGTTTGAGGACAGACCTTGCCGCCCCACCACCAAGCCCTCCGGGTGCCAGGGGGGGAGGAGGGGGAGGGGGAGGTCTGCCCTCCCCCTCGAGCGCTCCCCTCCCTTGATTAGCATTTAGCCTTGTAGTTTGGAGCTTTTCAGACCCAGGATTTGAGGGTCGGGGGCTGTCCTCTTGCCCCCCCACCTGCTCCCAGCCCGCTTTGTGGCCCTCACTTGGGCTCTGTGCCTTTCTCGCTCTGGAACCCCAAGATGGCTGCCGCCTCGCTTTGGGGGTAGATTTCCTGGCTCCTCCTCCTTGTTTTGCTCGGGGGGGGGGGGGACTGTTGGGAGGAAGCTACACCAAGCCTGGCACTCCAAAGGGGGGGGGGTCATGCCAGTCCCTGCGGGGCAGAGCTTTGGGCCGTGCTGAGAAAGGAGTCTATATATTATAATTCTAAAGTATTTTTTGTAACTTTTTAAAAAAATGGTGAAAGATTGGACTTGTGAGCTGCCTCCTGCGGTTTCCCAGCACAAGCTCATTGGCAGTCCTTCCCCCCTCCCCCCTCATCCACTCATCCCACTGGACAGTCATCTGCACATGCTCAGTGTTTGCTGCGAGAAAAGTGGACCTTTCTTCGTTTTGGTTCTTTTTGCTAATTTATGAAACAAAATTTAAACAAAAAAACCTGCAAAGTTTGCAATGGTCAGTCCTGGAGAGAATCTGGTTCTGAAGGGGGGGTATCAAGAGGTGGACTGCTGTTTGTGCCCACTGGAGCAGCCCCCCTCCTGGGCTGGGCTGCAGATCTGCAAGGGCATGGGGGCGGGGCAGGGGGTCTCCCTGAATTCCTGATTCTGTGACCCAGAAGAAGGGAATGAAGGGAAAGCATCCATGGTCCCAGGACCCTTCCCAAAAGCCCATGGAAGAGAGCTCAGCTTTTGGCTCTCTGGGGGTTCAGGAGGAGGAGCAATGCAGACCCCTCCCCCCCCTGCTTGGCTCCGGTCTCTCTTATGCCCAGTTGCAGAATGTGGCAATCCCCCCGCACCCCCAGTTTCTTTGATCCATCCATCCATCCCAGAGCTCTTCATTGGTTCACTTCCTGCCAGTCCTATTAATTCCCGTTGTGACTTCCATGGCCCTCAAGGGCCCTTGATTGGCCCCGGGCCCCTTCATGGGAGAGAAGGAGCCTCTCTGGGCTCAGCTGTCCCAGGGGGTTGCAGAGGTCAGGGTGCAAGCACCAGTCAAAACCTCTGTCTCCCTCCCGCCCCACATCTTCTGCCTTGGAGGGGGCGAGTCTCACCCTCCCTGGGTGACTGGAAGGAAGCCGGCCTCCATTCATTCCCCCTCATGCCTGCTCGGCTGCAGCATCCCGGCCTCGGGGTGCTTTCCCGGCCAGCTTGCACCCGCCATGCCCGAAGCCTTATTTGCACGGAGGGGCCGCTGCGCCTCTTGGTTTGCCCTTGTTTGTCTCGCACCTCCCCCCCCCCCCACCGTGCCTCCTTTCCATGAGCGAGTCACTTCATCGAACCTGGTAGCAGCTCACTGCCTGCCCACACCTAGGCCGTCTGGCCCCACAGCAAGGCACCAAGGCCAGCCTTCTGCCTGGCAGCTGACGGCTGGGGTCTGCATCAGCCCTCCGGAGAAGACTGTGGGGCCGGCACTGTGCAGCCTTCGTCAGCCTGCCTGCCTGCCTGCCTGCATTTAGGAGACCGGCTTTTGCAATAAACTGGTCTGGTTGTGGTGGGTGGGGTGGGTGGGTGGGGTGGGGGCAGAGGCTCTTTTGCCCAGCTGACCAGTTGCCCAGCTGACCAGTTGCCCATCCTCAGAGACAGGCCCACCCGAAGCCCCTCCGGCCCCTCCCCATCAGCATTTCTATGCAGGATATGAAGTGGGTGTGCCTGTCCGTCCGTTTGTCCGTCCGTCCGTCCGTCCGTCAGTGTAAGGGCTTAGGTAATTGTGCACTTTGAGGCGTGTTCGGTGGAGATCAGCCAAGAATTCAAGTTTCTCAGGGCTCCACAGATAATCAACAGGTAATTTTTAGTAGCGGTAGTAGTAGTAGTAGTAGTAATGTTCTTTTTAAAATGTAAACCTCTTCCCATGGCCCCTTATTATCTTACACCCAGTGGTAGGGGCCCCTTCCTGGTAGAGGGCCCCTGAAATGGAAGCCCCCCCCTCTGGCCTGGAGGAGGGGGCTGCCCCTGCAGTGGGAGGCTTTGATTTGGCTTTTAGGCACCCAGACTTGGCAGCCGTCTGCCCAGCCTCTCCTAGAACTGCTGACCCTCACAAGCTCCGGAGGCCTCTGGGGAAGGGAACAGGGGACACCCCCCCCCCCCATAATTCAGATGAAAGAGATGGGGGGAGAGGAGTGATTGTGTGGCTCCAACCATAAATACATGTAGATTTTACACAGGGAGCAGCAAAAATAGGGAGAGAGATAAGATGCCAACTGCAGTCCTTAATGCAGGCACTCAAGAAAACTAATTTACAATGTGGAGGACGTCATAAGGAATTTGGCATGGTTTATTTTCCTTTGTGTGCAGAAATGGGAACCTGGGTGATTTTCCCTTCCGGCTCCGTGCAGAACAACAAAATAAGAAACACATGATGAGTTCTATGCAGACAATTCATTTTGTGTCGGGAATTTTACCTTGTGTGGAATCCTCTCCAGTGTGACTTCTCTTTTCCTACACACACACACACACAAAACAATATTTGTGGGGGCGAGGGGGGGCTTAATTGCCAGAAGCAAGTGGGATGGCAAGAACCTTCAGAAGCTCAAGTTGGGGTCGAGGGACTGGTTGGCTTGCAACCTCCCCCATATAATGAACTAGCAATTGAGGTGCAGGCAGCCAAATACATTTGTAAAATGGGTGGAAGGGGTGTCAATATGCCTTTGGGGTCTTTTTTTTTTTTTTTTAGCACCTCTCCCTGCTGAATCCTGAAATGTCCTTTTGCTTCATCTTTCGCCCATCAAAAGTTTTTTTTTTTTTTAAATAAGGTTTTATTTTATGTAAATAACCAAGTCTTTTTTGGAGGGTATAATGTAAAGACGTTTTGTATAAACTTTGGATTATTTTCTGGTTGCTTTTCTTAGAAAAAGAAAACAAAACAAATTAAAAAATATGGGGAAAAAACCGACCGCAAGAACGGGTGTTAAAACATTTGTCATACTATATAGTCTCTCTACATGCAGTTCATCCATCACAGAAGGAAGGACACACCTGGGGTGTGTAACCAGCACACTCACCTCCTGAAAGGCCGCCCTGTGCCCCCTGCTCCTAAAACTTCTGTGGGTCACCAGAGAGGCTAGCTGATACCCCCACCCCAGGCAGAGAACCGAGGTGGAAACTCCATCCATTCAGGGGGATTGCAGTCCTGAACCCCCCCGGGCCCTTTCATACCCTAGAGCAGGGGTCTCCAACCTCGGCAACTTTAAGACTTATGGACTTCAACTCCCAGAAGTCCACAAGTCTTAAAAGTTGCCAAGTTTGGAGTCTTAAAGTTGCCAAGGTTGGAGACCCTTGCCCTAGAAGACTGTGCTGATGCCTGAGGGGCCAAATACCCCCCTGAGGTCCCTTGAGGGCACCTTTCCGTAGCCCTCAAGAGTTGCCGCTGAATGGCTGCTGGTCCTAAGCCATCTTATCTTCATGTGAGGCGATTGGGTTCATGTTTTTTGGGTGCCTGGCAGGATTGATGGGCTCTGGCTTACTCTGAAGAAGGGGGCAAGGAGCAAGCAGCCCCTGGGGGCAGTTGCAGGGGAGGGGGCCACCTGGGATAAGGGGTGTTTCTCCTCCCCAAGAGTGCCCTGTGCTACCCAGAAGTCCGGAGTCCATTTTCACAGCTGGTCTGCAACTTGCCAGTCTTTCTGGCTGTGGTGGGGGTCTGCTTGGCCTCAGAGGAATCGGATTCTGCATCCTTCCTGCCGCCCCCCCCCCAAAAGAAGGTCAGAAAAGGGGCCAAATGGCAGCAGGCAGGCAATGTTCCCAGTCCTGCCTGGTGCTCCAGGGGTCAAGGTTGCCAGTGGACGACTCCAAATTTACCAGAACAATAGGGTGGAGGTGGTTTTTTTTTTTAAAATAATAAACTTGATTCTGTCACATTTTAGAAATTCCTTTACCCTTTCTTCACTGCTTTTCACCCAGTTGCCACATCATTGTCTTCAGTAATAATGGGAAGTGAATTCCCTGGAGCCATGATGGAACGTGGTATATTGTTAAATAAAGTATTTTTTTCCTATGGAATTTAGTTGTCTTGCATTTTTGGGTTCTTTTGTGGACAAGGTACCTGGCCGTGAATGTCTTCTAGAAAAACAAGGAAGCGTGCAGGACTAAAACCGCCTCCAGAAAAATCTGTTCAAATCTCAAAAAGGGGGGGGGGGAAGTTGCTGCTGCTGTTCTACTGCCATTCGGACAGTTGAAATGGTGGAGGGGGGGCTGCTGGGGTCTCCCTCCAGGAACCTTCCAGAAGCTGCTGTGGGTTTATTTCCCCCCCCCATGGGTGGAATGAGACAACTTGCCGCAGCCATCTCGCCACACCAAACTCACCGTGGTCAACTCGCCACAGACAATTTGCCACGGCCAGCTCATGGAGGGACAAATCGCTGTGGGACAATTCAATTTAATCATTTAAGGTAATTTTTAAAAATATTTTAATGTTTGTCATTCACATTTCATTTTGTCCCTCCTTTGGTGTTCTGACCCAGCTCCCCAAACACGGCAAACCCTCTGAAATGAAGATTCCTTTAATTTAGGAGTGCCGACAGCCCCAGCAATAAATTTCTGTCAACACAGACTGAAGATGAATAGTTTTCTGCCACATCTATTCATCTCGCCCCCTGGCTTTTATCTCCAGAGCTAGGCTGCAGCTTCACTAGCAGCAGTGGCTCTTCTGTGCCAAGGACCAGCCCATAGATTTCCACTGCTCTCCTCTGCCTTCTGTGCATCAGGCACTGGACCCAGTTCCTCCTCATCAGCCACCTCCAGTCCTGGGGGCTGTTGACTCTCCATCTGTGGGCTGACAGACGGACGGTCCAGGCTCCATCTCTCCCCTCCTCCTTCCCTCCCAGCTCCATTCCCTCTTCCCCCTCAGAGCTCTCAGATTGCCTTGCTGCTGACCCTGACTCCCAAGCCATCGCCACTTATGATTTGGTTGCTGGAGGGCCGTGGCCAGTAGGCCACAACATTTGGAATCCTTTAATGATTCTATTCCACCATTTCTTCGATATTAGTGTAACTCTTGTCCTAGGGTGACTTGGCCATGGCAAGGTGTCCTGCGGCGAATGCGCTGTGTTGTGTTACACTGGTGTGTTGTCGTAGACTTGCACCTGGTGAGGAGGATAGTCCTTGGTTCTGCTCACCAGGTTGCCAGAAGCACCCTGAGCCACAAAAACAGCTTTTGAAACCCCAGTGTGGCTTCTTGCCTGCAGCAGGATTCTGTTGTATGTTGTCAATAAGAGATGGTGAAGAGGTGGTGGTGGGATTCCTCCTTTTAACTGAATTGTCAGTTTAAAAAAACCTAACTTCGTTAAAAGGCAAGTAAATAGAAGAGAAAAAAAAAGTTGGATCCAGGAGGTTAAAGTCCAATCACCTTGACATAAATATCTGGGGAAATCCTGGAAAAGATAATCAAGCAGTGAATTTTTGAGCACCTAAAAATAAATATGGTGATTACTATCAGCATGGGTTTGTTTAAAACAGATCATGCCAGGCAAACCAGATGCCCTTCTTTGATAAAGGGATTAAATGCTGTAGACAAAGTCAAGACATTTGATTCGTCTCCTTCACTTGGTGCACCCTGGATTTCATGGAAAAATATTAAGGGTAATAGTTTCATAAAGTGCAACGGTTGGGAGTGATCTTTAAGACTGGCGTAATATAAAAAGGCTGTCAAAGAAATAAATAAGATTCAGGATGTTTAGTGTGAGCACATCAGCAGACAAACTCAGCTTAGAAAATAGGTATTTTTTTTTGGGTTTAGATCACATGGAGCATGCAATGCTCTGAATTTGTCCCCATTTATTTTGGTCAAATACTGCATTATGCAACACCATGTACTAAAGTAGTTCTCTCTTCATTTAACTTACTGGTGAAGTATGATCTTTCCACAATATTACTCCTAAGTAAGAAAAACAAGAAATAGTGACTGCTGTTGGGATTTGCGATCTATAATTAATGATTCTTGCACTGGGAAACATTGAATTCCCCTCAGTCCTGGCAAAACTTGATAGAAAAATTCAGCTGGATTGTTTGGAGCTGGAGCATGGACTTCCCATCTTTACCAATGCAATTTTGATTCAAGTCTTGGTAAGAATACAGGTAGTCCTCGACTTACCACCACTATTGAGCCCAACTTTTCTGTTTGTTAAGCGAGACAGTTGTTAAGTCCACAGGCAGGACTGCAGAGGACAGTGTCCCTTCCCCTCAGAGATTGGCTGTGTCCTCCCCACTTGCCAGCCTCCTGTCTTCCCAAGATCAACCCATTGCAGAGGCTCCTTGGGGAAAGAGCCGCTGGGAGGGTTCAGGAGCCATGCTTTGAGAAACACTGTCCTCATGGGAGCCCTCTTATCACCTGGTGGGGCAGTGGGATTTTCCATGGTCTGATGAGGAGGAAGACGTAGTCTGAGCCTTTCCAGAGGTCCTAGAGACTCCTTGAAGGTCTCTTGAACCCACATCAAGCTGCTTCCTCTCCTTTTGGCTGTTACCGATCAGAGAGTCCAGTGCTCCAGACTGTTCTTGGTCTGGTTCCCGGTCACCAACAAGCATCTTCGTCTCCTTGCACATCCAATCTCAGGGTGTGATGTCTTGCTGAAGTTTGTGTCATTTCCCCCTCAGCTCACTTGAAGCATTTCATCCAGGAGGTCTTAGGGTTATTTCAGTAACTGAAACATTATAATACATGGGGTTTGCAAGCAGAACATCACTGGCTCAAAAGTTGGTAGAGACATTATTTTCCTTTCTTTAAACTGCCTACGTTGCCCTCATTGTTTAAAAAATAATAAGTGCAGCAGTACACCATATCATTTCTCCCATTACTTGAGGAATGACGTATTTTGAGAAATAGGTGAACAGGAGTAGCCCTAACAATTTACTAGTGCAGGGGGGTGTCTTAAATGCTACCGTAGGAACATGACTATGCAAGTTCAGAACATGTTCTGCTAGAGTGCTTCTAAAAACAAAAACTGGTCTGTACAGAAAAATGTGAGTAAACATAACCTGCTCTGTGTTCTATGCTTGATTAGATAAGGGGACAATACGGCCACGCTGAAGATTGCAAAGCAATTGTGAAGGCAGCAGAGCTATGGGTGGTGCTGAAGCTGCAAAAGCGAAATGGTTTCACTGCTTTGTTAAGCTGTAGCTGATGTCAGAATTGCTTATTTCTGTCTCTGCAACTGAATAACGAGGGACTTGTTTCTATCCGATCCTGCAGAAAGGCCTGCAAAAATGGCAGGGACCACAGATGGTCACAGGAGGTCTTAGGAGCGCATTTGTGAGCACCTAGAAAAGAACAAGATAATTAACAAGCCAGTCGGTGTTTGTCAAAAACAGACAAGCAAATCTGATTGCCTTCTTTTATAAAGTGACTAATTTGGTGGATAAGGGAGATACTGTAGACATAGTATATTTAGACGTCAGTAAAGACATTTGACACAGTAGACCACAGCCTACTTGGTAAGCTAGAAAAATGTGGGATAGACAGCACCACCACCAGATGGATTTGTAACCGGCTGACAAATTGCAGTCAGTGTGTAGTCCTTAATGGTACTACATCTACATGGAGAGAAGAAGTAAGCAATGGGGTACCCCCAAGGTTCTACCTTAGGTGCAGTACTACTCAATATCTTCATAAATGATTTAGAAAAAGGAATAGAAGGGAAACATATCAAATTTGCTGACAACACTAAGTTGGTGGGAATAGTCAACACCCAGAAGATAGGCTCAAGATCCAGACTGACTGACTTGAACTCTGGGCCCTATCCAATAATATGCCATTTAGCGGTGAGAAAACTAAGGTCTTACACATAAAACCAAATGCACAGGTATAGAGTGCGTGGTACTTGGCTCAAAAATAGTAACTATGAGAGGATCTAGGAGTCCTGGGGGACAACCACAAGTGTGAACCAGCAGTGTACTACAGCTGCCAAACAAGCCAATGTAGTTCTAAGTTACATCAATGGAGGGATAGTTTCAAGATCACATGATGTGATAATACCACTTTATACTGCACTGGTAAGATCTCATTTGGAAAAAATGCATCCAATTCTGGCCACCATAATATAAAAAAGATGTGGAGACCAGAAGTAATGGGTGGAAGATCATTAAAGAGATTCAACCTAGAACTAAGAAGAAATTTCCTAAGAACAATCAGTGGAACCAATCAGTGGAAAAGCTTGCCATCAGAAGTTGTGGTTGCTTCTGTCAAGAGTTTGCAGCAGCAATCACATTCAGAAGCGCACACAAGTAACTGATTCAGCAGGAATCCATTATATATAAAAAACTTTATATATAATATAACATGAATAAGTATACAATACCAAAAGCAGGTTTTTCCAATGTGGTAGCAAGTACAAGCAAACACAAGCAGAGGAGAGGAGTTCAGTTTCAGAGCTCACTACAGCCTTAGCCATGCCCAGGCTCCTTGCTGTTTGTCAAATACTGTTTCAGTTTCCAAATTGGCTGACTTGTTGCCATATCTCTTCATTGGCTGACCTTGTTACCATATCTCTAACAAGTCATGAACTCTCATACACTGACAGCTTCATCTCTGGAAGTTTGTAAGAGACTGGACACCAATATGTCCAGAATGATATAATCTCCTGATTGAGCAAGTGGTTCAGCTCTTCCAACGCTATTGTATGTTCTATGTACTGTAAATCATGAAAGAGGAAGCAGGTCCAGATTAGGGACATCCAAGATGGGCGTCATCTCAGACCCCGTTCTGTTGCCTTTGAGAAACTATGATATATACTGTATATTAAAAAAAGGTATAAAAATGTTGAGATCCTAAATAGTGCATAGAGAAGAGTAACAAAGATGTTAAAGGGTCTGGAGGCTAAATCATCCAATGAATGGTTCAGGGAGCTAGGGATTGTGTGTGTAGCCTATCAAAAGGATTAGGGGGGAGTCTTGATAACTGTCCTTCAGCACTTGAGGGGCTGTCACAGAGAGGAGGAGGTCAACCTATTTTCCAAAGCACCAGAGAATGGGATAAAAAGTTATGGATAGAAGATGAAAGAAAGATCCAACCTAGAACTAAGAAGAAACTTCCTAATAGAACAATCAACCAGTGGAACGGCTTGCCTTCAGAAATTGAGGCTTTGACATGTTAAACTCTGGGACCCTACAAAGCACATGCTATAGGCTTAACCGCCCCCTTCATTTCCCCAGTACCATCTGGAATCACCCCCCAAGGAAGGAGGAGTCCCAATACAGCATAGAATGACCTTACCCAACAGGGATGCCCTTTGAGCCAATTCTGCCCAGGAAGACCTGGATGACCTTAAAGAGGACACCAAACAGCTACCCAAGGATGAAATCATGGCAGAGAAATGCTGACATTTCACTGTATTTTCTGCTGTGACGTAAGACCTAACAGTAGCCCCAACTCATGCTCAGTTGTGTTCACTCCTCATTGCCCTCCAGCAGCACTTTATTCTCCATGCAGTATTTCAGGCTAACCCACTGCTCACTGCCAGGAGTTCAATCCTGACTGACTCAGGGTTGACTCAGTCTTCCATCCTTCCAAGGACAATAAAATGAAGACCTACCATAGATTGTTGGGGGCAAGATGCTGACTCTGTAAACCGCTAAGAGAGGACTGGAAAGCATGGTGAAGCTGTATATATGTCTAAGTGCTAGTGCTGACAGAAAACCAGATCAGGCACATGAGCGCTGTTCTGATTGGGAAGGTCCCACAGCCAACATGGTGGCCATGAACTCCCAGGCTGCCTCAGACTCTGCCCTCAGAGAAGGCAAGTTGAAGTCCCACAGAATCTGTGGAGCTCCACTGCCTTCTGATTGTGAAGTCAAGGAGCTCAGGAAAGGAGATGCAACAGCAACAGAGCCTGCCTTAAGAGGTGTTCACATCTGGCAACCTGTGGAGCAGCATCCCTGAAAGAGACTCCCAGATGACAATTGGCACACCTCCATCCTGCCCGGATGCTACTTCTAAACCTGGGTGGCCATTTCTCTGAGAGGGACAGATCTCATTTGGTGCCCAGCCAGGCTTTGACAACACATGCTGGATGATCTGTTCACTGATGAGGGAGGCCTTATTACAGAACCCCCATTCAAAGTTCATTTGGGGTTCAAGAATACTTCTGAGACTGGGCAGCTGGTTAGCCGGTTTGTGGCTTCAAGAGGAGAAATGTCTACTGTGAGCTTCCCTATAGATCAGTAACCTCAGTACACTTGGCTAAAGAAAGAAGGTGGGGATTTTCCAGCCGAGAGCACAGGGTGCCCAGACCTCTGAGTCTTGCCCACCTGGCCAGAGCATTGGCCAGAGTCCAGCTCTCATCCTGGATCTTGATGGATCTGCCTTCTTTCCCCACCTAGAGACCTTGGCAGGTGGCAGGCCTGGCTGAGGGAGGAGAGCAGCCTCTGGAAACAGGTCTCCAGAGGAGAAGGCAAGCAACGCCTCTGGTCCTGAAGGGCCAGGGCTGGAAACTGCCTGCCCAGCTGCCCCCCCCCCCCAGTGGAGAGGGTCTCTGGCAAGCAGCTGTATGTATGTTCCTGGTGGGCTCTCCTCAAAACCACAGGCAGGGAGGGATTACAAGACAATGGGATGCTGCCTTGGAGAGGGGATTCCTAGCCAGCTCCCCAAATTTAGCTATCCAAGCCCCAGTTTTGTTCTGGTGCAAACTGGTTTTGCTTCTCAGGAGCATTTTCTTCCCAGGAAGGCTTCGCAGAGCCTGCCATCTTCTCAGCTGCTCAGAGCCGTGGCCTTTCCTTGAGCAGCAGCTTCTCCACACGCTCCTGTCCACCTTCCAGAGCCCCACCGGGGCTGGGGGCTGGAGTGGGGCACCTCCTCCGAGTGAAAGGCTGCTGGCAGAGCTTCCTGGGTCCAGCAATGAAGCAAAGCCCGCATCTCACTCAGGTTCACACAGGAAGGAACAGCACCACCCAATGAGGGCGGTTCCCTACCATCTACTCCCCTCCCCCCTCGTGCATGTTGATTTATTGTGCAATTTGTCTGCTTTGTGGACTCAAGTTCTATTTTACCGATTATGCATGTGTACTTAATCATATCAAATATTTGCATCCCACCTGCATTTGCAAGCACTGGAACTTCCACAGGCCTTTGGGGCCCACACCCATTTTCCCGGGTTTTCTCTTAAAGTCTTCCTTCCTTTTCTCTCTCTTCTTGGTGCTCCAGGCCCCCGGAGAAGCCCTCTCCCCCAGCCCGGTTGCGGGCCTCTCCTGCCTCTTTCCCTTTGCTCCCAATGGCGCAGCAAAGGCCAAGGGGCTTCTGATGTCCTGGAGCTGCCCTGGGTTATCCTGGGTAGGTGGGTTGTGGGGAAGGGAGGGAGATGCGGCTACTTGCGCCTAGACTCCTGGCCTGGTGAGAGAGGGAGTGACACCCCGTTCTCTCCAATCCTCTAGGCTAATTTTGGGAGGCAGGAGGCAGGTCAGGGGGTTGCAGAGACCCCGGTCTCACTGGCCCAGAGCTGCTCTGTGCCTTGGTCATGGGAGGGCCAGCCTCTTGGGGTTGCCATCTGGGAACTGGGGGAGGCTAAAGACGGAGCCACAGCCTTTCCAAGGACTCCTGGGCAACAGCACCCAACGTTCTCCAAAGCAACTGGGTGGCCAAAGGTCTGGACGAGAGCAGCTAAGTAGCCTGTGCTGTGCCCAATACGGGTGGGGTGGGGGTTTCTTTACAAACTGCCTTCAGAGTGGGTGGGATGGTGGGAGAGATGGCTCCATTCTTTTTAAGGAGGGGGATTGCATCATTTAGGCACCCGGGCAGGGTTTGCTTGTAAGTGTTATCCCCAGAGAGAGAAGTCACTCGAGACTAGGAGCGAGCCGAACCAAATTCTTGGCATGGTTCAATAATTGTTTGCTGCACACAGATGTACCCAGCATCTCTGGGGTCCTCTGGGCTTTCGCAGTAGTGTGGATTGCACCATGCCTCCTCAGTAGCCACCCCAAATTAGGGAGTTTAATAGCTATTCAATGGGGCAAGCTTGTTGTGTGGATGTACTCAAGATTCTTGAGTTATAGTCAAGATGAGCTTCTTTAAAATGTAATAATGACAAATACAAACTTCTTCATTTGGAAAACAAACAAAAACCAAGCGAACAGGTATGTAATGGGAGATATCTGGCTTGGTACAGGCAGCCCTTGGCTTACAACAGTTCATTTAGTGACCATTCAAAGTTACAAATCACTGAAAAAAGTGACCAATGACCATTTTTCATACTTACAACCATTACAGCATCCCCATGGTCACACGATCAACATACCAGTGATTGGCCACTGGCTCATATTGATGACGGTCGCAGTGTCCCAGGGCATGCACTCTCCTTTTGCGACCGTCTGACAAGCAAAGTCAATGAGGGAGCCAGATTCATTTAACAACCGTGTGACTAACTTAACAACTGCAATGATTCTCTTGACAATTGTAGCCAGAAAGGTTGTAAAACGGGGCAAAATTTATGTAACACACACCTCACTTAGCAACATAAATTGTGGGCTCGCAAGTCAAGGGCTACTGTGCTGTTTTTAGGGAAAATGGTTGTGGAATGCTGCTTGCTTGCAAACTGAAGAAGAATCAGCCGTGTGATGTGACTGCAAAAAAAAAGCAAATGCAAGTTGAGGTGGCATCAACAGACCATGCTATTCTAGTGGACTCTCTTTTGGTCAGCTCCTGCTTGAAAACTGTCCCACTCTGGTCCTAAAAGTGCTTTTTTTTCAAGAGGCAACTGGACTTTCTGGTTTTCCATTGAAGATGTTTTGCTTCTCATCAGTGGTGAAATTCAACCAGTTTTGCTACCAGTTTGGTGCGCCTGCACTTTGCTCATGTGTGCGCCAACAGCGCTGCTGCGTGGCTTCTACCATCCCATGTTTTTCCACTCCGGAGGCAACCCAGGTGATTGGGAAGGCTGCGGAGGGCCAAAAAACAGCTGTTCCACGCAATTTAGGTAAGTAAAACAGAAAAAAAACCCAAGGGGATATAGGCTAGGAAAGGGCAGGGGTGGGTAGAACTGGTGTGACAAGGCTGAATTTCACCACTGCTTCGCATCCAAGAAACTTCTTAGATGAGAAGCAAAATGTCTTCAAAGAAAAACCAGAAAGTCCAGTTGCCTCTTGAAAAAAACAAGCACTTTTGGGACAGTCAGGGCCTGGATGGCTGCGAATAATCTCCATAGACATCCAGCTATGTCCCATTCTGGGTGTTACCTATTAAGAAGAAGTCAGAGAACTTGGAGCCGTTCTAGGGAGGACGGTGGAGACCAGGGCTGGGTTTGGTTAGTCCGGAGTGATGCATCTCAAGAAAAGAGCATTCTTCAAATACCTCGAAGGACATCACACAGAAGGAGGTCAAGCTCTTTTCTCTCTTCTTTCAAAACACACCACAGGGAATAATGAATTTAGGTTAGAGGCAGGAAGATTTTGATGGAATATTAGGAGAAGAGCAGCTGGGCAGGAGAACATCTGAGCTAGCAATCCCTAAAGTGATGATACCGACAAGATCAAGGCAAAAATTAAATTTGTTTTGCTTTAAATGTTATTAAAGAAAACGCAGTAAATACGATTATTTCATGTTTGCTTCTAATCCCTGTTTTTTGCCATAATATTAACATGTGGCAATTTTACAGGCGTCCTATAATATAGGATACATATGCTTTTTATTAATTCATTAAATCATGGGCAATGCCTGTTTTTCATCTAATGATTTTAGATAGTGATATTTACTGAAGTCAACAAACATTTTTGGAGCCTAGAGACATACAATATTTTGTTGCCGACGTACATCAGAGAATGAAAAGTGAAATTTCAAGTTACAGATCAGTGAAAATATAGTTGCATTTTTTTTCCCATCCAAGTGCATGAACCCCCCAAAAAATCTATTTATGGGCCTCTTTGGGTCAAGAATCCCAAGTCCAAAGGTTTCCCACTCTCTGGTGTAATGAAACCTGTTGCGTTCTTTCCTAACATAGTCGCAAAATTTTGAAAAATAAAAAAGGTGCAAGTTATTTCTAATCAATACATTTATCAAGTTTATATCTAATTGAAGGATGTATTCGAGATCATCTCAGGGGAAGTTAACAATCAAGATGCTATTCTGTTGAAAATATGTTTGAATTAATTTCTTTTTCTTCAACAAAGGAGAAGTAAGACCTCAGGTGCTTTGGAGAATAGATTGACCCCCTCTTTACTGTGACAGTCACTCCAATATTAGAGAAGACGGCCATCCTGCCACCCCGGGTCCTTCTCTTTCTTAGATTAGACCGGGGGTGTCAAATTCAATGTCATTGTTGATGACCCGCATCAGGGTTGTGTTTGACCTTGGGGGGAGGGGAAGTGGCCAGTGTGGGCATGGCCAGCTCAACATCACTCATGCCGGGGGCACCTGTGGTGTCCCAGGCGGATCTGGGGGGATCCATTGTCTCCAGTGGAGGAAGGCAAGACCAGGGCCAAACCCTTGTCCTCCAGAGGAGCCTTCCTGTCTGCTGGTGGCCAAGTACTAAGGCAGGATCTTCCTTCCTTCCTTCCTTCC
>JAEANM010008701.1:0-16832 GCA_017656035.1 Myanophis thanlyinensis
GTGTAAATGTGTCAAGATCTACATGGCCCTAAATTTTACTGTATAAAATGGCCTGCATAATATAATGGAACACACACCCCATAGACAAATATCCTTTTGGATCTTGACAGGGTGCCTTGTTCATCCGATTCGGTGTGACTTTTCTTGGGCTCAGATTCTCATATACTGTACAAGTGTACTACTACTCTTTTGGGCCTTCAACTTGCTCAACCACTGAAGAAAATAAGAAGATCCTAAGGAAGTGAAATCGTCCCAAGTGCTAAGAATGAAAACCGAGATGATCTACAGTTCTAGGGTGAGGAAATGGGACTTGACTTCATCCTTGGAGTAGTTAATAAGCATGCTTGTGTTGTGCATTTGTTCAATTAGCTGTATTCCTGAACATGTATTAAACCGGTACAAGAGTAAATTCCTCTTTCCAAAACATCTGTTCCTGGCATTCATCCCAAGGCTAATAACAGATTCTCCAAAGGTAGGTGTGTTAGGTAGTGCTAAAAAGCATAGATGTGCAGCCTTCAGAAAGATCATAGTCTAGTTGGTTTCAAAGACTTTAATGTGGAGAGAATTTTTATTGTTCTGCATGCTCCTATATGCTCATGCCAAGCTCATCAATGGCCTCTAAATAACTCTGCCTTTGCTTGCCTGTTTAATGTAATAGTCAATGCATCTAACCACAATAGCCTTAATTGCAAAACCATCTTTCTCTATACACATACTACAACTACTCCTCGTAATAGGTATCTTCCCAGAACTGTAACCTTTGTTTACATCCATGAATGGCCTTTGATTCCTAAATGGAATCTCTCCATAAAGTGTAACATTCTCCAGGTATACGGATAATGGGTCTATTTACAATTCTCTCTATTCAAAGTGGGATCCAGGTCAAATAGTTAGAATAAGAACCAGCTTGATTGGCATTTACATTTCTCAAAGGCTAAATACACCACATTATCAAGTCTTCTCTTTCCAGACACATGGATTTCCAAATTTCTGAGTACCTATCTGTAGTCCTTATTAATTGTAAAAAAAAAAAAAAAGTGTTTATCCATGATCAAATGATACATATGTTCAACTTCAATCTCTGTAACTCTGTTGACTAAGTTTCTGGTACTCTTCGCTTCACTCCAAGAGACCAATGACTCACTATAACTTACTGGCTTTAACAAAATATTTGTTGGATTTTCTTCCGTTATTGGCACGTTCACAGGTGAGTTTTCCTACTGTACCGATAAAAATATTGCAACCATGAATCAATGCTAGCAGGATTCAGGTGAGACCTCCTTGTTCTCGAAAAGCAAATCACTCTAGCCTGGAAAATGCTAAATTCCCTCTTTCTGCTAAATTCCCAGTTATCTTTCTTAATGCTCTGAAAATTTCTCTGTGCTGTTTTGTGTTATCCTCTGTTTCATTCAGTGCAAAAAAAAAATAAAAAATTAAGATGGCTGAGGACTGCCAACATCTCTGTTGATGATTTCTTTATAAATAATCACACCTCTCAGACACAAAAGATAATAACTTTGTATCACATCACTACTGGGCCTATTGATTGAAGGAATTTCTTTGTCCTAGGGACTGAGTTTTATGCCACGTGAGGATAACTTGTACTACACGTTAATATTTATTGCCTTGTAATAGGTATTAAGGTTGCAGCCTCCCAACTGTTCATATATCTTATATTTTATGTCAAAACAAGCCACGATAACAGTTCTTGAATGAATGGCAAATAAATGATGTTACCAACTTTGATCAAACTTCAGTTTGGCTGTGAATATAATCTTCTAGTCTTTTGAAGAAAGTAAAACTGGAGAAGAAGAACTTGATAATCTATACGATTTTGGTAAAACCAGGACAAAATCTTTATTCTCATTTATCTTACAGATTTCATTCACTTAGGCTGCACTGTGTCCTGAATCTTCAAACAATCTATCCTTCCCCTTACTTATTATTTCAGATGAATGGACCATAATATTTGAAAGAGTTGGGAAGCATGCTTTTAATCATTCCTCTTGGGTTGCATAAACTCCAGGGAGGTGTAGCCTCTGAAACTTGCATATTTGAATGGAAGTCTAAGATAAGATGAATAAAGTCACACCTTGAAGTCAACTTGAACACCTGAGGACTTTGTGGGCATGATGCAGAAAAAGTTCACAGAACATATTCCATACCTTCATAATATAAACACACAGAAGGGATCAGAGTTTCATTTAATTGTCATCCATTAGTAAGTGCAAATGTCATCAGAGGTGAAAGAAAAAATGATTTTCTGAATAGATCTAGTCTCTTCCTTCAACCCTGTCATTAATCAAAGTAGATTTGATATGAACACAAAATTGGACTTTGCAAACTTCGTCATACCTTACTGATGAGACCTATTAGCTTGAGATCTAATAGTTAGCTAGATCTCACAGATTTATCACTTGTGATCCAACTCTCTCTTTTTATTAGTTAATTTGGATGCATTCTTTGACATGTGAACTGGTCTGGCAGCTGAGCTGGGTAGAGATGTCCTGTTGCTGACTGTGCTATTTTTATATTTCTTTTAAACTTTATTGCAATTTATCTTGCTGAGGTAGCTTGCATAAGGTTCCAGGTAGTGTTAACAGTGGGGAAAGAAGACCAGCACTAGGTCTTTATACTTTGGGGTACCCTAAGGCACAGTCCTTTCTTCCTTGCCATTCAACATCCACATGAAATTCCAAGGTGAGGACATCTATTTGGCAAGGTTATCAGCACTATACAGATGGTACTTAATTACACAAATTCATTGTTGTCTGAGCTAGAGAAGAGGTCCTGACTTGGTGTCTTGAAGCTGTTAAGAGTATGGGTGAGGAAAACAAGCTCATCCTGAAACCTAGATGGAGTAGATAGAGTTTCAAAGACTACTGAATCCAGGGACAATCTAGTTTTAATTTTGGACACTGATGTATGTTTTTTGAATACTGATTTAACCACTCAGAGTCACCTTTATTATATGTGGTTGTATAAATTGTTTAAGCAAACAAATAAATAAAAGTTATGGATGGAGCTACTTTGGACCCATCCTTATCCAGAATCCTTGACTTCCAATAAGAGATTGTCTATCAGGTTTTAAAACAAATCAGCTCTAAAACATATTGCTTTAGATAAGAAATACAAGCCTTTCAACAAGACCCTTAACAAGTTTGAGCTCTTCAATCTATCCAAGATCAGCTTAAGATTTTACTTGAAAATCTTGTTCAGTTTGTTTCTAAGTACACAGAAGAAATGATGAATACAATGAAAGTCAAAGATAAATGAATCTTAAACAGGAGGTGGGAATGCCAGGGCAGGTGAAGGCAGAGAGAAGGCAGAGAATCAGATTAGTTGGGCTAAGTAAAAGAAATCAGAGTGAGGAGATTGCCTGATAAAACTGTCCATTTTAACAATAACAAACGTGTTATTTAAGACTCATAAAAGAAGATATATTAAGGAAAGCCTAGGAGAAGGAAGAGGACAGAACATTGATTATGCAATAGAGATTAATTTAGGAACCCAATAATATCAAATACAGGCTAAGCAGCAAGATGGGCAAGATACACCATCATAACTACAGCCTGCTTGCTATAGTTTCAAGTCAATAAAATAGTACCCATTAACATATGGCCATTAAGTTGAAAGTTTGAAATTATGATGCTATAACCTTGTAGCCAGAAGAAGCAGATACACACAGAAACTACTGTTTAATGATGAAAAATGTATTATGGACAAAGCTACATTGCATTTAATTCTCTGAATCTTTTCTCAGTTATCCTGAATGCTAAGCAGTTGGAGGAAAATTCCAGAGTAGAGAGGGGGGGGGGAGAGACTGTTCTCTGTTTTTCCTTGCCAATGCTTTGTTTACTGAGAATACACTCCCTATTCCAGGCCCATTGATGGATGCAAACTTTTGGGATGAATAAATCTTCCAGCTGCTATCTAAGAAGGCTGCTCTATCCAAATAGTGGCTCCGATCCTAAAAGAATAGGAAATTAATACCGTGGTGTCCCTGGTTTCCTTGGAGATTGGTTGTTTCCTTGCAGACATTTCATTACCCAACTAGGTAACATCATCAGCGCTAGAAGGGAGTGGGTTTGCTCTCTGTTTATACACAGGTGGCTAGCTCTGTCAGGGTTGCTGGGAATTTGTTTTCTCCTTGGTGGTTCCTTGATGAGGCTGTTATTTAGTGTTTGATTGTCTGAGTTGGTAGTTCTTCAATTCAGGTACCCAATAAGCAGAGATTAACACCAGGATCAATACCAGACCAACAACCAAGCAGTAAACAATACCCCAATCAGTTCACACACACACACCCCAGTTCAGCCTTGAGCTTGAAAATGTTCTCTTCTATTGGTAAATTAATACTTTCAGTTTCAAGACAATAAAAGTAATCTGCTGAAATACAATCCCAAAATGTTCAGCAATTGAGATTTCCATACAGGTTTCTGGGCCATTGGTTTCAATGGATTACCAAATTGTATTCACATAGGAAGCAGCGAAATGAAGGAGAAATCTCAAATGAACTGCCTGCTCTTGAACTGCTCAGATTCTTAAAACAGTCCTGCATGGATGACTACAGATAATTTCTTTTTCCCGTAGCTTGAAAAACAAGTTGAGGCCATTATAAATGGACGGTGGCTGCTAAGAAGACAATTAAACCATTGCTGAAACTCTATGTGGACTTCATTACAGTTGAAAAGGGTACAGCTCTAAGACTTGACTTGTGCGTTATGATGCTAAACCACAATGCAGTTTGTTAGTTTGGATTTATTATGTTGTGTACACCCAGCCATTAAGATCTGTATACCATGGAGATCTTCTAGATGACTACTTCTTGCCTCCTAGTTATTCTCTAATCCAGTTTAAAATATACCTGAAACTGATCCAGGCAGTGTTAACCATTTGCAGAAGTATTTGGACAGCAAGACATATGTACAGGCCATGCTGATTGGTTTGTGACTGGGTTCAAGGCAAAGCATCAGGCAAACTTCCTTGTTCTTTCTAGCCAGTATTTGAACACTGAGAGCTGTCAACTCTGATTGATTGGCATATTTTCAAGTTGATATAATTGAAAGTATAAGTGGCCAAAAACCAAGGGCTGCTTCCTGTATCTTCAGGTTACCCCCAAAAATGTTTGTGCTAGACAAACATCCCTTCCTCCCATTCTAAAAATTAATGCTATCTGTCAAGTCTCACAAAGCCGGGCAAGAACAAGGGATTAAGAATTACACAGAGTAGAGGTGAAATTCAGCAGGTTTTAGCAGGTTTTCTAGAACCGGTAGTAAATTTTCTAAGCAGTTTGGAGAACCGGTTGTTAGAAGAAATCTCCTTTTGTTTTTTTCCACTTTACAGAGTTAATCCTGTAAGGAAGACAGGAAAAAAAACATTCTGGTGTTGTTTCTAGCCTAATCTTTATTGCCCTGCTTATAGAAACTGCCCACCTGATCACATGACACCTCCAGCCACATCTACCAAGCCATACCCACAGAACTGGTAGTAAAAAAAAATGAATTCCACCACTGACACAGACTTAGTAGGGTATTTTTGATGCCTGCTCTGGAGTAAATAGAGATTCTTGAAAACTGCAAGATAATTTTCCTACTCTTATTTACAGTAAGGACATTATGGTGGAGTCTCTTTGATTTGGAAGACTGTTCCACTTACCACCTAGGCTGAGTTATCATAGGTAAGATAAGTTAGCCACATATAATACCTCCTTCAATCTCCTGATTGTTTATCCTGGGTTTGTTTTCCATTACTTTGCAGGTTCCAGGCCCACCCCCAATCCTTTACACAAGGATTTCTTCAGTTACACTCCACATACTTTTGTAAATGTACTGGTGAATATTTGTCTGAATAACAACAAACTGATGGGAATAATTCAGAAGAAGTATACAGATTGTCCTCGACATATGACCACAACTGAGCACCAAAATGTCTGTTGTTAAGTAAGACATTTGTTAAGTGAGTTTTGCCCCATTTTATAACCTTTCTTGCCTCAGTTGTTAAGTGAATCACTGCAGTTGATAAATTAGTAACCCGGTTGTTCAGGGAATCTGGCTTCTCCATTGAGCGATCACCTTTGCAAAAGGGGATTGCATGACCTCGGCATACAATGATGGTCATAAATATGAATCAGTTGCCAAGTGTCTGAATTTGGATCACGTGCTCATGGGGATGCTGCAAAGGTTGTAAGTGTGAAAAACGGTCACAAGTCACATTTTTCAGTGCCATTGTAACTTTGAATGGTCACTAAATGAACTGTTGTCAGTCAAGGACTACCTGTACAATGTCAATTCTTAAAAAAGAAGAAGAAGAAGAAAAGAAGCAGTTATACTGAAGACCAGGTTTGTACAATGTATTTAAAGGAGCATTTTGCAGCATAGATGAGCACAGATTGAAAAGTTTGTGGTGAATTAACACCAAGATTATGACGTATCATGCAAAGGGTACCCATATTGTCTTGCCTTTGAGGCAAGTATGTGGAGTCACGGTGAAGTCATTAAGCACGTTTTGTCATGTGGCCACACTGGCCTTCTGCATGAGTACAAAGCTCTTCAAATTATTAACAGCCACATCTTTGCAGTGCCTGGATAGCCGTAAAGCTTTCTCTCTCTCACTCTGTATATCTGTCTGTGAACAATCACTTCAGCTTGCATTTGCTCCAAGAAAAGTTTCTGTTGCCTCTTGAAGTTCAAGTTGCACACTGGTTGCTGTTTCTGAAACAGCATTCACCGTGCCATGTTGAGTTTTACTCAGTCAAGGGTAAAATCGATAGTAGCACAAACTTAGATCACAATATCTGATGCTATTTATTGGCAGATGGGTGGTCAGGTTAGCCCAGTAGTGGGAGAGAATTATCATCTAGGGGATCTTCTAGTTTTATTAGTATTGCATGCATTGCGGAAACCTGGCCAACTGCACTTTATTCAATAAAACACAATTAAATAATTTTGCTCATGATACATGGATCCCATATATTTGTAATGGCAGTTTGGCCCTATGATTAAAAAAACAAACAAAACTTCAATAAAAGTGTTACTAAAAAATGAACATAAATGTCATCAACAATGAAGGGTTCAAATGTATAAAATCAAATAAATCAGAATGCAGACAAAAAAGAGCAAGGTTTTCATAACACAGACTTCAATGTGGAACAAGATGAAAAAATATTGATAAAGGCAACAGATGAATCAGAGGAACTGAAAAGAAAGAGCTAAAGCAGGCATGAGAAACAGAATAAAATCGATTTTATAAGACAAAGAAGTTCAAAAACTCCAAAGTAGAGAAGACATAGCAGAAATTCTTAACAGTACAATTATTAGGAAAGAAACTGGAGACTCAGAAAGATAGCTTGAAGGACTGCATGCCACTACAAAAGAATTAATTAATTAATATGAAATAGATAGACATCATTTCTGTTTAATGAAAGTAAGGAATGGACCTCTACAATTGAAAAAAAATTGTTGACAGAATACTGATGACAGAAGAATAATTTGAGAAATTAAGACCTTTACAGTTGACATACTGGAAAGAAAATAAAAGGCAGGAAATGACAGAAGATGATTGCTTATTTTTAGATCAGAATTTGACAGAGCGTTTGAAGACCTGAAAAGAAATTAATCAGCAGGGATAAATAATATTCCACCTAAATTTATTATTTTTAAAGAAAATCACTCCAAAACACTTTTATTTAACTTAATCCAAGAAATGAACAAGAGTGGCAATATGCTATCGTTTTAGTTAGAAAACAATAGTAACTACCAACTTAAAGGCAAATGCAGAAGAAAAACAAATTGTATATCCATTTATTCTTCTTGGCTTCGAATATGATTTTCAAAAATAATGGAATAACATTAAATAAATAATTAAGGGAAGCCTGGTTTATTTAAAGAAGCAGATGAACAAGAAAAGCAATATAACTGTTGTATCAATTTTCAGAGATTACAAATTCTGTTCAGAACTACTTAGGGGTGCCATCAAATTGAATAAAGTTCTTGTGTTAATTGATACAGAATGGGATCATATTTGATTTCAAACATAAATGGATGATGAGGATGAGAGCACCAGGAACACTTCCTCCGCTACTTATTCCTATGTCATGACATAAAATATGAATGACATGTAGTCGAATATGTCCATAATACTTTGTGCAGTTAAGAATCATGACCAATCAGAGTTCCCAGTTCTGCCTCATTGTAACCACATTCAAATACAACTTGTAACTTGAATTTAGTTCTTCCCTTCATTTCCTAGTAATAGACGCTGAAGGAGAAAGCTATAGTTCTATTTCCTATCCATAGTTAGAATGCTCTAGTTTGTCAGGAATACCTAAAAGCCTTTTGTTTAATAGGAAACAATCAATTTAGTTGATTATTATATCCTTATCAGCTTAGTCACTGCTGAAGTCACAGAATGGGAAAAAGAGGTTTCTATGGTTGTAAGTCTTCTACATGCCTGAGTCTTTATGGAGGAGAGCTGTAATTGTTTAATGTGAGATCTAGCTGAAAACCCACATATTAGTTGAAATTATGGCTTGGAGATTAAATAGCCCATAGAACGATTATCTGATATATTCCTTGCTGGCTGGAAAAAGTTGCAGTAAATGAGCTGTATTCAAAAGATAGTTCATGGGAGATCAGGACAAATAGGCAAACTGCTCTGTTGAATGCATACCCAGAAAAGTCACCAAGGCAGCTATAGACTTCACCTTGAAGAAGAAATTATACTGTATATTGCCAATATCCAATGCTACATATTTTAGCCTTACAAAGGAATTTCTGATATGATCCTTCTCCATTACACTATTATGAACTTTAGTGGTTTATGCAACAAAAGCAAGAGATATTCTGTTTACTTCTTAGACCTCTTTTAGTACTGAAAAGAGATGCAAATTCTATAAACAAACAAACAAACAAACAAAAGCAGTTTGTGCTTGTGTATTCTCCACTTACAATAATGGGATTCATGGCCCAGTTTATTAGGAATGATAGTAGTGAAGATGGGATTATAACAGAAAGGAAGGGAGGGAGGTTTATGGGAATAGCCTTAGTTCTACAAATGGATATCTTGCACATCTGGTTGGGTAACCCAGATTATGTAAAAGAAGTTTATATAACCCTTTTCTTTTGCACACTAAGCAATTCCTCATTCATGCAACTAAACAGAAGGGTTTAGGGGAATGAATGCCTTTTAAAAATAATTGTGTATGTGACACTTACCTTAACAACAGCAGATTGAGACTAGCTGTAGACATAGCAAACTGACTTTAGGGAAAGCAGTTAATAGATGTCCATAAGTCTTTTAAGCATTTAAGCATTTTTTTTTAGAGCCAGCAACAAATGTGACAATCCCAGTTACACTTCAAAATAGACCATCTTTTTAAGTTGGGGAAATGTTGTATGTGAAGTAGATGTCCTAGATAAGAGACAATATATTTGAGAGACCCTTGTCCATCAGAAGATGTCTAACAGAACTCCAAGGGGAAAATGTAGTGGGTGCATATATCAACATTCAGAATTCTGATAAATATTTTTGTGTACAAGTCTGAGAAGGCATTATGGTAAATTTCTGAGGTACAGCTTGGATCACTCAGTATGTAGCACTCAAGATATATAATCTTTTTCCTATGTTCAATCTCCTCTGGAGTAGGGTCATTAAAACATAATTGGAACTATATCACAGAAAAACCAGCCTTTCTGAGCTGGGAAGAAATGGCCACAATTACTAGGAATTTTGACAGTAGAGATTCAATGTTTTTGGAGGACATTAAGTTAGGGATGCTGTGGTTTTGTTCAAATCTGAACTTTCTAGAGAAGATTCTCTAGAGTCTGAAGAGGTTAGCTATATTATAAAACTTTTTTTTTCAAAATTAGAAACTCTGATGCAGAGATCTGTTATCGGCTGCAGAGGGCTTTCCAGAATCAGAGGCCAGGGGTGATGCATATGTCAATCTGGACCTCATTTCTTGGCTGCAGAGGCCTTTCCTGAAGGCCTCTGACAGCAAAACAGAGGCCGGAGGTGACATACGCAAGCGGCAGCATGCAACTGCAGAAGAAGTGGGCCAGCAGCGGGCTCCTGCTGGGTGGGGCTGTCAGTGCTGTCACTGCAAGGGAGTCACTGGAAGCCCCCCTTGAAAATAAGACCTGGTACCTTTTTTGTTGGCAAAAAAATAAAACAAAAAAATAAGGCCGGCTCTTGTTTTTGGGGAAACACAGTTTAATAAACTCAGTTGCATTTTTAAAACCAATTTATTGTATAGGATAAGGAATATGACCTTGATAGAGATACGTAAATTCCATTATCAAATAACGAGGGCAGAAATTATTTTAAATTCACAACAAGCAGAAAGTTTGCAGAAGAGGCTCAGGCAGACACTTCCTTAATTTATGTGAGCATAAGAAGGGGAAAGAAGCACAGAACAATCAGACTTGCAGGTTTTTGTTATTAGAGTCTACTCAGTAAAAATAGTTTTAGCTTTCCTGTAGAGTTGACTCCTGGTCTGATCTACCTGATACTGATTCTGCCCTACATTAATGATCCATTTAATGTCCATGATTTTAGAAGCATCTCTGCCAATCTTTATACTCCACCATTATCTCCTGGTGCACTTTGGGGTTACTGCACACTGATGGCCAATCTCATTCTCATTCCATTCTGGCACTGATGGTGTTACCTAGTTGTGTAATGGAATGTCTAAAAACAAAAATCAAGCTCAGAGAACAGTTAGACTCCACTCAAGGCCACTTCCAGTCAACTATTGAAATGTTTCACCTCTGAGCTGCCATGAAACTTCCTGATGTTGGTTCATACCTTTGCTCTACTGCCTGTTTCATATCACTGCCTTATTTTACCTGTTGCATCTAAGGAGTATTGTCTTGCTCAAGGACTGGGGATAAAACGAAGGAAGAATCATAAGGACGTGGGAGAGAGAGAAAATGCTAGGTCATGTTTGTATAACCATCCAGTGCCAACAAGAAAACCTCATGTAAATATTACGTATCTTCCATATATTAATAATCCATTTGTGGAGTGAATGTAAGGAGTCATCTTGATCATCAAACCAGCATGGTTCCAAAAGGATTGTTAGCATTTTCACAAACTGGATATACACAGAATAAAAATATTAGGATTTTCTTTCCAGGTATGAGTAAGATATACTAGCTGTTTTCATCAAAGTATCTTTATGTATGTATGTATGTGTGTGCGTGTATTGGAATTAGCTCTTTACACTTATGTAAACAAACAAACAAAAAAACCCCAATTGTCTTTTGCCTCTGGAGTACCAAATGCTCTTCTTTTTCTGTAATTACTTTTTTAGTGGGACTTGTGTCTACTACCCGGCTAGTATAGTAGCTCAGCAGATTCCATTCACAGTTCCTCAAAAATGTTTTTTATGAAGCATTCACAGCCTTAAGAACATACGATTAACAAAAGAAAAGTTTTCTTTGGCACAAAATCCATATTCTTTATTTTATTTTATTTTTTAAAAATAAGGAATGGGAAAACTAACCAACAGGAAAAAAAATCAAATCCAACAAGTAGCCTGTTTATGTTAGAGCCATATGGGAGTCATTTAGGATATTGTGTCCATTTCCTGTTTAATAAAACATGAAGACTTACCATAGCAACTGAGTGGAATGAGGTATCCTACCTCTGAGATACAGGATGCTACGTTTAATAGAAGAGGGGGGAAAATGCTCAGCTTTGAGAGTGTGGCAAACACACAAAAATACTCTTCAGGATGGCTTTAAAAAAAAAAGAATGGGGAAATGATTTTGTTCTGCTTTTCTCCTGTAAATGCAATAATGGATAGGGAAAAGAATTAATGTGATAAACTACTCTCTGTTTTAGGCAATCTCCTTGGACGGTTTTTAAAGGGAAGTTTGTTAAATGAAATGAGTGTAACCACATTGTTCCGTTGAAGTCGTGGTGACAGATTGTAAATTTATCCGTCTGTTGGTGCTTTACAACCAGAAGGAGAAGCAGATTTGGGCCCAAGCAGGAGCCAGGCTGCTTTTATATTCCAAATCTATCTCTGTATTGATCATGTCAGATAGCAGCTAGGTTTGTGCATGTCTCCTTTAACAAATTACTTGTATTCAGTTAAATTCCCATTAAAGAGAGACCCTCCCAAAGGTAGACACAAAGAGAGAAATATAAGAATATAAAGCATAAACAGTGAGACTCTTCCCACTTTCCCTATTAGCCTTTTAAGCTAGTCCAGGCAAGTGGCACAATCATGAGTACTAATTCTACCTTTAGAATTAAGTTCCATTCACAGAATCTTGGAAGTCTGAAAATATTCTTCTTCACCCCTCCTTTCCTTTTACTGACTGGAAAACAAGGAAGGGTCCCTTCTGCAATGCTTCCCATGCCCTCCATCCTTCTGTGGGACCAAGGTATGTTTTACCTGCCAGTTCTCCAGTCTGTGGCTATAAAATAGAATAACAGACTTGGAAGGGACTTTGCATGTCATCTATTCCAACCCTCTGCTCTAGCAGGAGACCTTCTGTCATTTCTGACAGATGGCAGTCCAGTCTCTTCTTGAAAGCTTCCAGTGATGAAGCTCCCACAACATCTGAAGGCAAGCTGTTCCACTGGTTGATTGTTCTTACGGTCAGAAAATGTCTTCTTATTTCTAGGTTGAATCTCTCTTTGACCATCCATTATTCCTTGTCTGTCCTTCAGATGTTTTGGAAAATATGTTGAACCCCTCTTCTCTGTGACAGTCCCACAAGTATTGGGACAACTGTTATCATGTCTCCCCTGGTCCTTCTCTTCACTAGACTAGGCTTGCCCAGTCCCTGTAACTGTTCATTCTATGTTTTAGCCTGCAGTCCCCTAATCATCTCGGTTGCTTTTCTCTGTACTCTTTCCAAAGTCTCAACATCTTTTTTATCATGTGGTGACCAAAACTGGATACAGTACTCTAGGTGTGGTCTTACTAAGGCTTTATAGAGTTGTATTTGTACCTCGCAGCTCTTCCTTCTGTCTCCTAAGGTTCATTCTGACATTGCATCACACCACTTTATTAGCCAGAAAAACATAAGAGATAGGATGACCTCCTCTAATTTTGTTAACTGGATTGCAGATGGTGCTCCCTTTGTACCACACATAAATATTTTTTTTAAAAAAGGAAGGAAACTTAACTTTGCTTACTAATGCTCTTGTGTGAAAATACAGTATGACCCCACGCCCTTCCCAATAAGTGAACAAATGGAAGAAATACTGAGAGTAGGGGTGTCTGTAAGTTGTGGTTTAAAAAGGGGGGAGCATGACAATGTGGTTATAACTGCTGCCTGGTTTTTTTTTAATGCATGATGCTGCATAGAATTATCTCTAGACTATCACAGAAGCCCAACCTGTTCCTCAGAAAGCTTGATGAACTTTCTACTAAAAGAAACACCCATTTCAAGAAATGCAGCTATAGGAAGAGAATACCTCATCTGAAGTACAAGCACATGTCTCACACAGAATAGCACTAGCGATAGCACTTACACTTCATAGTGCTTACAACCTTTCTAAGTGATTTACGGAGTCAGCATATTGCCCCCAACAATCTGGGTCTTTGTTTTAGCGTCCTCAGAAGGATGGAAGGCTGAGTCAACCTTGAACCAATCAGGATTGAACTCCTGGCAGTGGAATATAGAGTTAGCCTGCAATCTAAACATTGCATCACCATGGGATTGAGAACATGGACTCAACATGGACTCAATTCCCAGAGGTTCCCTCCATAAGTAGGCAGATATAAAAATCATAAGAAAAACCCCCAAATGACATGGCACAACAAAGGGTTTGCTCCACTCCAAATTGACCTGTTTTGGGAAAACTGGAAAGGAGAATTCCAAGAAAAGTAAACAAATTCCATTCAGAATTCATTGGAGAGGAAGTTTCCAAAGATCGTGGCCTTTTCAGATTTAAAAAAAATTAAAAATTGCTTACTCACAGTAATCTCTCCATTTTCTTATAGAATAAATCTTCCTCCACCACAAATTATTTCCTTCACGGTGCAAAGAGATCACCTTACTACACCTTACATGATCTTACTTTCCATCTCTATTCAGCCATAGTTAAGTACATAAAAGGGTTAAGGTTAGAGTAATCAACAGTCTCCTCCCTTGGGACAATCCTTGCTAACTAACCCTAGTATTGGTTCAAGAGGAAAATTCTACACAAATGTCAGGGACCTTGCCAACCTTCCTCAACAAGAACAAACACCTACCCTGTGAATGCTGAGGTCCCGTTGGGCTTGGATCTAACAGACCCACCCCACCCCTTTCTGCTGCTCACTGAATCGACACACAGCTTTTTCCTGAATTTCCAGCCTTCTCTGCCCCTGTGCTTATTTTTCCCTGTCTGGGAGGTCCAGAAAGAGAATCAAAATATCCACATCAAGAACTAGTTTATAGAGCAGTTTGGAAAGGCACTTTGCTCTAAATCTCATTGAAATAAAGCATAAGCATAGAAGCTTTGTAAAGCCCGATAGGCTTTGGATTTTAAGAGTATTAATAGCTGGCTGGATATCTATAGTTTTATTCCTGCAGTGGATTTTACAGTCCAGGTAGTCCTCGACTTACCACAGTTCAATTAGTGCCTGTTCATAGTTAAATGGCTCTGAAAAAAGTGACTCATGACCATGTTTCAAACTTACTACTGCATCTCCATGATCATGTGATCAAAATTCAGATGCTTGGCAACTGGTTGGCAACTGGTGCATATTTGTGTCCCAAGGTCACACGATCCCCTTTTGCGACCTTCTGACAAGCTAAGTCAATGGGGAAGCCAGATTCACTGAACAACTGGGTTACTAACTTATCAATTGCAAAGATTTGTTTAACAACTGTGGCAAGAAAAGTTGTAAAATGGGGCAGAACTCACTTAACAACAGAAAGTTTGGGCTTCTGCGGTAAGTAGAGGACTACCTGTACTTGAACAAGTGTTAGAACTATTGAAAAAGAAATAGGAAAAGATGGTTTCTTTTAATGAAGTTTTGGTTGGAGGCTCATTGTTGCTTGCAAGATCCTTTTGGAATTAACTCTTATTTGGAAATGTCAGTCTCTCTGAGAAGTTGGAGAAAACAGGGTTGAAGTGGTCTTGTCCTGGGAGATGAAGAGCACAAATCTTCCTCCTGCATTTATTTCTGAGTGTTTGTCTTTTGAATCTCACTATGCAGTATCACTTTTAAACTCCTGCCTCTTACTGGTCCTTTACCTCACTTCTCCACGTATAGAGTATCCTTTTGTTCCTCCCTCTCATTCTCCCCCCCCCCTTTTTTTTTTTTGTTCAAACTGGATTTCTTCCCCTTGGACAAGTATTTCTCTTAGCAACTGCTTATGAACAGCTACTTGCTTCCTTCTTTAGTTACTTGGCTAGCATTCTGTCAGATATTGGCAAAATCTAAAGAAGCCACAAGGAGAGAAAACAAGAAAATGTGTTGGGGAGGATGCCCTCTATTAAAAAAAGAGATTTTTTTTTTTTACAGAAATATAGCAAAGCAAGAATCCATCTATACTTTTGGCTGGCTTTCCTTCATACCCACATCACTTGCATTGGTCTGATGGGAATTCTTGGGAGACAGTGAGATTGGAACTGGTTTAAAATGTCATGTTTTTGGCATTCAGAGTGTCATGCAAATAGAAGAACACGAATGTACATTTGCCACCTATTTTCCCCTAAATAGATACTGTATTTTTTTTTCTAGGCCAAGTGAAAAAATTAATCCCAACCGAGTCTCTGGTGATTAGAGACAACAGAAACATTGTAAAAAAAAATGCAGCAACTTATGATCTGGATGGCAAGCATGAATGTAAAATTTAGCTTGATTCAAGCTAACACAATCAAGAATCCTTCTTTTAGATCTATTCTATCAAACAATTCCCATAACATGCAATAGATGATGGATAGAGAGACATTTCAATTTTGTTTGCCTCTGTCTGTCTGTTTACGTCATTTTCTTCAAAATTCTAAGCTTTCCTAATGGAAACACTTTTTCCCTTTCTGATCTAAGTAATAAGTTCTTACTATGCTATATGAAATGATCACAGCTCTGAAAGTAGAGGACCTCTATTTGTCTTTCATCAAACTCTCTGTATCATGTTCAGCGTCATATCAATGTATCAAATTAATCATGTATATTAATTACAACACTACACTCTTTCTTATCTATGATAAAAGTGAGTTCTTTGTGTAAGGATTCATAGCAAAATAACATTTCTTCACAACAGAAGTAATTTAAATTGAAGTAAGACCCCTAATACCACCATCTGTACAAATAAATTACTTTCTGAGTAATTAAATATGCATATCTGAGCTTCACACTATACCACGGAATCAGATTTTACTGAGGCAATATGCTTATAAATCCCTTAGGTATTAAAGATGAAAAATCATTGACATTTTGTATTCATACTGCCATGAATTAGATGGCTGTGTGTCTACGTTGTCTATCTATAAGAACATGCAAGTGCTATATTTTGATTGTTGCATTTTTTAACCATGTATTTGATTAACTTTTCTTGATTAACTATTATTTGCCAGCAAATAACAAATATGATCATGCTATTTATAACTGTGACATTTCATGATGGTGTAAGGCTCAATGAGCTATGTTAGCATTGTATGTGTCTGAATTTATAATAGCAGCATACCTACTTGGGAATGGCAAGTTCTTCAAATGCAGACAATGCTGTGAAACCAGTATCCGTTACACCAGAGAAATTCATTACTGCAGCACTCATCCCTCCATGAAATGCAAGTATGGAGAAAGACACTTAGATTTGTGGTCGCAGTCTTTTATTAGATTATCAGAGTTTGTAGTCCATAACAAATACAAGTTC
>JAEANM010008702.1:0-16831 GCA_017656035.1 Myanophis thanlyinensis
CCCAAGGAGGCCAGCCCTGTGGGAATGCACAGGTCGGCGGGAGGCTGATGGTGGCAACAGGCGGTCCCATAAGTACCTGGGCCCCAAGCTGCTGTGATTGACCAGTCTCTTCTTAAAAACCTCCAGTGATGAAGCACCCACAACGTCTGAAGGCAAGCTTGTTTTCATTTTCTCATTTTCAGGAAATTTCTCCTCAGTTCCAGGTTGCTTTTCTCCTTGAGTAGTTTCCATCCATTGTCCTACCCTCTGGTGTTTTGGAGAATAATTTGACCCCCTCCTCTTTGTGGCAGCCCCTCAAATACTGGAATATTGCTATCATCTCACCCTTAGTCCTTACCCATTTCTCCTTACCCATTCAGATACCTTCAACATGATTAGAGATTATTTCTTAAGGGAAAACTGTGACCTCTATACAGAAGAGGAGAACAACACAGCACCATCATCTAGGGACAAGGTTTATTTCGTGATTGAATTAGGTTTCTGATTGGGCCATTCTAACTGGCCTCTGGGCTTATGGGCATCAAGCCAGGTTTTGCAAAGGCGATAAACTTTTTTGGACCAAGAGACCCATTTGTTGATAAATATTTTTCAAGCTAAGGGTTGCAAAAGGGATAGTCCAGTAATGAAATGTCATTATTGCGATAGAAGTTTCAACGGTTTTTGGAGGAAAGTAAGATTCTGCAGGTTCTTTGGAGAAATGTTGTGTCTCAGACTATGCCATGGAAATGTCCAGGGAAGGACATTTGAACAAACTGCTGGTATTGTTCTCTCCTAATTCCCAATATAATGTTAAGATGAGCATGGATCTGATAATTCCAACCTTCCAGGATTAATCTTGCAAGAATTGTGTGATCCTAACAGCCATGGCCATCTCCAGGTAAAGGTTTGGAGGATGTAATAGATAGTAGATCACATCAGAAGGTCCACCAATAAAACATTGGTGAGAACAATCCAGACTAGGCAGTCTGGACAATCCAGACAAGGAGCATGGTGGCTGGGCTCGCCCATTGCATTAGCATTTAGACTTATATACTGCCCCATAGTACTTTACTGCACTCTCTGGTAGGTTTACCAGCATATTGTCCCCCTCAAATCTGGGTCCTCGTTTTACCGATCTCAGAAGGATGGAAGTCTGAGTCAACCTTGAGCTGAACATTGAACTCCAGGCTGTGGTCAGAGTTAGCCTGCAATGCTGCATTCTAACCACAAGTTCCTAACTAATGAATCCATGATGCAATCTACTTGGTTTTGGCTTTGCTTGTTGAACCAATTTAGCATTTTTGGTTTGTAAACCATGATTTATTTTGAGCCTGGTCATTGTAGTTTTTTAGCATATTGTAGTGTAAATCTAGCACAATGTATGAACAAACCACTCTCGCCAATACATGAATGAGCAATTGGTCTGATTGTCCAGATTTCTATTATTATATTGACCATCTAACCCTGATAAAATTTATCTTCTTTGGTCAAATGAAGTAGGCAATCTCTACTATTGCAATCCTGAGCTTTTCATCCCCAATTGGTACAGTGGAAAAGTTTATATAAATGACATTGGGTTATATCTGCCTTAGTCATGGATAGTAGTTAAAAATACGTTGACAGAAAGTGTCCAAAAGATCCATGCCGTAAGTTAGGAGACAGTATTTTGGACACTTTGGTACAGAATTCATTATTTTGATTTAGATATTCAGTCATTGGTTCGCTCTGAAGCCTCCTGAGTTTTTGGGGTTTCAAGTGTTTGCATTACAAAAAGCACACTCAAAGACAGGGTTCATGTTCCCCTTACAGAAATAGATGATGATTTCATCAAAAACTTGAAAATCCTGATTCCATGGCTATTGAGCCCCAAGAGCCTGGATGTCAAGGAGATCAATGGAAATAAGATCACCTGCCGAGGCCTTGTGGAATATTTCAAGGTGAGCTGCAAGTATAAAAGAGAGGGTCAGTGGCTAAGGTCCCCTTGTCATATTGGGCTCACGTAGAAACAGAAAGCAATCTCTATGGGAACAGATTTCTCCAGAAACAGTTTAGAGCTTAAATCGCTTTCAGATGTTGCTGAACTAAATTTTTACCATCTCCAGTGGTACAGCTAGTGATTAGGATTGCTATGAGTTGCATTTAAATCATATTTAGAAATCACAGCTTTTCCATTTAATAACTTAAAAAAAATGAAATACAGTATTTTAAAGATATATTTGGAATCACCATTAAAGGTATAGCATCCATGACATAGTAGATGTTACATGGTTAATTAATATTGTAGCTCTACAAGTAGGAACTTAGAAACACATTTGACATATTTTTTGACAATATTTTATGTGCAGGTTTTAAATGATGTTCCATATAACACTTGGAGTTTTTTCACTTGTCTTTCTCTCAGGCCTATATTAAGATCTACCAAGGAGAAGAGCTCCCTCATCCAAAATCAATGTTGCAGGTAATTACTGCATTCTGGGGGTGGTGGTGGTTGGGAATATATGTTTCTATTGGAAGGAGAAAGCAATTTGTTTCCTATCAATTCCTATCAATCATGAGATATGACTTACAGAGCGAATCAAGTCCCTTAAAGACGTGTGAGATGCTCAGATCTTGCACTTCCCATTAATTTGGGAAAGGCAACAAATTAATGGAATTGAATACAGTGATGGGAGAACATAACGGAGAACATACTACTATGTGCAAATGGTCAAGAGGTCATAGTAATATCACTCTTTAGTTAGAAATAGGCAAAAACACTCACAATTCAATCCTGTCTTGCTTTTAGAAAAAAACGATAAACCAGTTTTTTGATGCTTTGCTAATGTAGACAGGTATACCTGCAGGGTTGAAAAACACTTATTGTTTTTATTAAAGTATAGTAAAATAATGTTTACTTTCAACGGAATAAAAAGTAAATGTCAATAAAAGTTATTTAGTGGACAAAGTAAGTATTTATATTTACTGCTTAGCGAGGCATCTCAGTCAAAATCATTGTTATACCTTTTCCAGATTTATCTTACATGTTTGTCCTTGGCCCTAAGAAGATAAAAAGTAGGAAGGAATCCTCTAGGTCAGGCATGTCGAACTCAGAGTCCCCCGAGGGCCATATTGTCACATTTGAGTTAAGATGAGGGCTGCACTCCCTTCAATTATACATGTAATTGAAGTCATTTAATAAAAATTACTAGAGAATATTTTTCTTACTTCAAAATAGAAATATGCAATAGTTTTGTCACATTCAAGAATGTAAGTAATGAAGTACAGTTAGTTTCACAAAAGAAAAAACTTCCATTCACTGTTGTGCAAAACTACTGCAATTCCCATTTTTCTGTAAAACATCTGTGCGGGCCACAGGTGCGCTTGCAATGGGCTGCATGTGGCCCTTGGGCCGCATGTTTGACATGCCTGCTCTAAGTCAACTTTTCCCACCCTAGTACCTTCCAGATGTATGAAAATACTAGCTTTCAAAGTTCCCCCATGGTGACTGGGAATTGTAGGCATTGTAATTCAACACTTTGGGGAGATGTTTGGTTAGGAAAGAGTTCTCAGTTCTCAAAACAGGCCTTTGAGACTCCCTGTTCCCAACTACTTGGACTGCAGCCTTGAAGTGGAAGGGGTATGCTGTAGATCAGCTTTTCTCAACCTCCGCAATTTCTCAACCCAGTAATACGCTGGCTGGGAATTCTGGGAGTTGACTTCCACACATCTTAACGTTGCTGAGTTGAGAAACACTGCTTTGAATGATCCTGATGTTCTTCCAATCCATCCACTGGCCATACAGCCTCCTTTAGCTTGCAAAAAAATGGCTGATGCTCTCAATCCAAATAGCTTCCCTTCTCTCCCAAAGGTCCTTTTTTTTCCCAGCTCTGAGCTGAAGAAGCTTCTTGAATGAGAAGCAAAACCTCTTCAAAGAAAAACCAGAAAGTCCAGTTGCTTCTTGAAAAAAAAAAAAAAGAGCACTTTTTGGGCAACCATGACCTGGATGATCGAGAATCTCCATAGACATTTCCCTTATTTCTGTTTTTTTCCCCTTTTCTACCAAAATTGCTGGAACAGTAAAGAAAAAAAAAGCAACCCCTGCTTTATCATTAGCCCCCTAACTGATTAAATGGGGACTAGATGAGAGATTTTGTGGAAAGTATTTAATTAAAGCACATAATCGCCTCTTCCCAGGTTAAATGTGCCATTCACTAGGAGAGAAAAGGGGTTGTGGACGGAAAAAAAAGAGAACTGATTGGAGTCAACCCAAAGGAATTTTTACAAATAGTAGAGAAGCTATTTGTGTACTATTCTGTTGGGCACTTATTTATATAAGATTTAGATTTATATCCCTGCCTTTCCTCCAAGAGTTTAAGGCAATGTGCAAAACATTTCTTCCAAAAAACCTTTGTTTTTCTTGTGCTGAGTAAGAATGATTCTTCCAAAACCATCCAGTGGTTGACATAGTTTGCTTGATCCTGACTTTGAGCTTCCCTGATGCTTCAGGCAAAAAAAGCCTTCTTGCAATTAATAAACTCACAGAATTTTTCCAACTGTTATGGTCAATGGCCTCCTGTTTCCATAGCAACATTTCCCCCCTCTTTGTTCCTGTTCCTGCCTTTACAGGCCACTGCAGAAGCAAACAATCTGGCAGCTGTTGCCACTGCAAAAGATACTTACAACAAACGAATGGAAGAGGTAAGACTCCGATTCTGTCCCATCGTTTTTTCCAAGGAGCCGCAGCTCCTTCGCTCCACATGAAGCCTTGGGTGAGCCGGTGTCTTCTGAAGAGCAGTATAGTTCCCCAAAATATGCGTTCTGGATCTCAGAGGAAGGTCTTTGAGCTTTTCAGTCTGCAGACATCATTTGACATGGCTGCATTTGTGATCTGGACACCCTGTCCCCAAAAGTCATCTGAAATCTTGTGAATTGACAATATTGTTGCATGATTTTGGCCGTTTCAAGCTTGCTTTTCTGTTTTAAAAAAATGTATCTTAATTTAATTTGGATAAGACATTGCAGTACTAATTCCTGATTTTTGTGTGTGTGTATGTATGACAAATATGATTAAGAAAACACAATCAGATAAGTCTGTGATTACCTGTACTAAAATACTTTATTCCACTAAAAACGTTGAACACCCTGTTGCAACTCATTTCACTTTAAATAATCTGCTTTGGTCAGACCCTGTTTGAAGTACAGTATCCATTTCCAAATCCTGCATTTTAAGGAACGTTTCAGAAATAGTGGAACAAGTCAGACAAGGACAGTGAAGATGATCAGAGCAGTAGAAACTAAGTCTTATGGAGAAAGATTTAAAGAGCTGAGGATGTTAAATCATAACAGTATCCAAAATAAGAAATCCCATGGACCGTACCTAAAAGGATGTCAAGCTGATCAAGACTTGTTCCAAGGGAAAGACAGCAATAATGATGATCTCGCCTTTAAATGTTAAGGGCAGTTCAAGAGTTGAATTAGTTATCCAAATTTTCCCTTTATTTAATGGAATCAAACAGAGAGTCATTTATTGGGGATCTTTTAATTGCAATTCCTGTACTGAGCAGGAGAGTGATGGCCTACATACATGTGAACAAGCCAGTTTTCTCAACCTGATGAATTGAATTCAAATTCCGATTTAGTATGACTTCTTTTTCATACTGTTTAGGACAGGGGTGTCAAACTCAATTTCACTGAGGGTTGTGGTTGACCTCGGGGGAGGGGGGCGGGCCGAATGGATGGGTGTGGCTGATTGAGTGGGCATGGCCAACTTGACACCACTCCCCAAACTGCTGGGCCAAAGCCGCATTGGGTAGACTGGACTGAAGCGAAGCAAGCTGGCCCCATAATTTTCCAGGAAGGCCCCACGGGCCAGATCTGATGGGCTACATCCAGCCCGCGGACCTTGAGTTTGACAACCCTGGTCTAGAACTTTTGGGAATTCAAATGTAACAAATCTGGTGGATTTGTTGGATTTGACCATTTCTTTGGTCAGGGGTTTACCCTGTGGGTTTTTTTTAATGTTTTACTTGCTTGTTTCAGGTGTGTGGAGGTGACAAACCTTTTCTTGCCCCCAGTGACCTTCAGAATAAACATCTGGAGCTCAAGGAAGAGGCAGTGCGGCAGTTCCGTGGTGTGAAAAAGATGGGGGGTGAAGAATTCAGCCGTCGCTACCTCCAGCAATTGGAGGCAGAAATTGATGAGCTCTATGTCCAGTATATCAAGCACAATGACAGCAAGAACATCTTCCATGCTGCTCGCACCCCAGCCACCCTGTTTGTTGTCATCTTCATCACTTACGTCATTGCTGGTGTCACAGGCTTCATTGGATTGGACATCATAGCCAGTCTCTGCAATATGATCATGGGGCTAACTCTAATCACCCTTTGCACATGGGCATACATCAGATACTCTGGGGAGTACAGGGAGCTGGGGGCCGTCATAGACCAAGTGGCAGCAGCACTGTGGGACCAGGTAAGAGCTCACTAACTATTCTTGAGCCTTAACACTAGCATTCCTATCAAACCTAGTCTCCCTAGATCAGGGGTGTCAAACTTGATTACATTGAGGGCCACATCAGGGTAGTATTTGACCTGGGGAGGGATGGAGTGGGCATGGCCAGGGTGGGTGTGGCCAACTCAATGTCACTCGTGTCAGGGGCTTCCTGTGGTAGCTCAAGTGCTGTGCCAGAGAAGACGGGTTCCCGAGCTCCGTTTTTGCCTGCGATAGCCTCCTGCACCCTCTGCCAGCAAAAATGGAGTGGCCCTCCCAAGCTCCGTTTTCACTGGCAGAGGCACCACGGGCCAGTCCTTTGCTGTTTCCAGGATGTCCCTGCAAGCCAGATCTAAGTACCTTGTGGACTGGATCCAGCCCTCGGGCCTTGAGTTTGATATCCCTGCCCTAGATGAAGGGAAGAAAGGGGCCCAAAATGGACCATAGTGAAGGCTTAACAAGTTTGAAAACTCTAACAATAAAGAGCTCTACAGAATTAGAGGAAATAAGAGAGAAGAGAGAGAGACAGATTATTTTCTCTTGTCCAAAGCAATAATTTACTATTTTACAATAAATAAAATTTTATTCATTTATTTAAATATTTATTTAAATATTTATTTATTTATTGTGTCTGCCATCTAACTCCCAATGACATTAGACACTAGGACATGCATAACACCTTCTCAAAGCTGCCTACCTCCAAAATCTGTGTACCTTTCAACTAACATTTCAAATATTAATATTACTGGACTGAGCCTTTTCTGATCCAGAGTCTTCAAATTTTGCTGGCCTTCGGTTCCTTTACTTGGCTACACTAAATGGGAATGATGAAAACTGAAATCCTACGTTCTCGGAGGACAGCAGTTTGGAGAAAATAATAAAGGAGAGTATTTGTAGCTCAAGGTTGAAATTAGGAGTCTTTGATGCTCTCTGTGTTTGTTTGTTTCCTTGCAAATGTTTCATTATCCAAACTAGGTAAAAGCCTCAGTAGAATGCAGTACTGCAGGCTACTACTTCTGCTGACTGCCGGCTGACTGCAGTTTGGCAGTTCAAATCTCACCAGGCTCAAGGTTGACTCAGCCTTCTATCCTTCCGAGGTCTGTAAAATGAGGACCCAGATTGTTGGGGGCAATATACTGACTCTGTAAACCACTTAGAGAGGGGCTGTAAAGTGGTATATAAGTCTTAAGTGCTTTTGCTACTGCTATAACATCATCAGTGGTTTGCTGTGCAAAAGGAAGTGTTTTTTTTACATCACTGGAAATAGTTGCACAAAGATTATGAAGGAGATTTAGAGAGCTGAAAATCACAAGTAGGCATCTTAATGGTAATGAAAAGATCAAAGTCAAGTAATGTTTGCTCTCTTGACTTCTTTCAGATAAGATTTGGAAACCCTTGGAGTTATGTTTCTCAACCTTGGTGTCTTTAAGATGGGTGGACTTCAATTCTCAGTAATCCCCAGCCAGCCATCTCAAAGTTGCCAGGGTTGAGAAACACTGCCTTATTGCTACTAGTCAGTATGAAGAGAATTTGAGGGAAGTGTTTTGACCCAGGCTCAACAGAATCACGGAACAGGCTTTTGGTCCCGAAAAACTTCTTTTTATTTGGTTGCTGTGAATTCTTCTTATTCACATCCAGAAAAGTCAAATTCAAATTCAAATTTATTGGTCACATACAGTCATACATGGTACGATATGCAGTGAAATACTTATGCAACCGCGGGTAAGTTAAGGTAGGAAGGGAGGGTAGGGGGTTAGAAAAAGTTAGGGGTAGTTGGGAAGGTGGGAATTTAGATGCAGTCATGGTTCTTGTTGTGGTCCTGAGTGTGCTTGTGGTTCCTGGTTAAGTGTCCGTATTGCTTGTGGAAAGAAGCTTTTCCTCATTCTTTCTGTGTTTCCCAGCAGGAAACCTTTCAAAGTTTTATTGCAAAACCAAACCTTATCAGTCCTTGGATAGTTGCCCGGTTGAGTTTTCAGTCAAAATACTTGGCAAGGAGTCTTTGTATGGCATGAAATCAGATAAACAAATCTTCACAATAATGAGCAAACTAATTGTCTTGTACAAACACTACACCCCTTTTGCTCCTATTTATTCCCTATGGGAGGGGCCATTCAGTGTCCACTTGTGCCTTTTCTTCTGAGTTGACCCCTGCTCCTTAGTTGTTCCCTTCTCCTGACAGCTCTGTGCATACATGCATCTGAAACATGCTCCAGCTGTTCTTCTGCCCCACTGATCTCGACTCTGAAGGCAGCTGATAACTGTCAGACGGCTCTGGCCGCATCTCTGCCTCCGATACAGAGCATCCATCAAAACCTTCCCCCGACTCCAGGACTGGCCCAAGGTCCTCTCCAACCTCCTCACTGTCCAAGTCTGCCTCCAGCTCTGCTGGCAGCTGGCGGGCCACAATAGGAAGATTAGTGTTCCTCAAGATATGAGAACATACCTCTAGATACCTCTAGATATGAGAACACAGAAGGCAGCCATAAAAGACTCTGGTTATCTTTTCAGTAATTAAAGTAAAAGATTTTAAAGCAAATGCATCTCTAATCAGAAAACCCTTAACAAAAATGATGTCTTAAGTCCTGTATGGCATCAAAGCAGCGGCACATAGAATTAGAAGGCAGGATGCTTTGACATTTTCTTCTTGTGCGGACCAGTGTTTTTCAGCTGGGTCCTCTCCTGTAACCTGAATTGGCCAAGTTGGTTTGTGAGTAATGGAGATTGGTTTAAAAATCACTTCCAATCTGATGGTGTTGAAAGGTGAATTATTATAGAACATCATTAAAACAACAATAAATGTATAGTACATGCATGAATTTGGATTGTGAAAAAATTCATCCCTAAGATGATCCTGCTATAAAGATCACTTTATATCACTTCCTTGATAAATAAGCAAGTGTGACAGATGGTACTAAATAAGCAAGTGTTACTTGATGGCTATAGCAAAGGGTGTTCTAATCCAACAGGTTGAGGAAGGTTTGTTTAGATTATGTTGTTGTGTCGAAGTAGGCATCCTGGGTTTTAGTCCTTGCATAAAAATCTTGTCTTTAGATCTTAGGTTTATCTAATGTTTATATATTATTTTCCAGGCAAAAATCATGAAAAACTATATATTTAATAATCTGAACTCTCTCCTTTATTGATGGTTCAAGAGACTCCCCCTCAAAAGAAGTAAAAGAATAAACAGCAAATCTATAGAATGGATATTACAATAATTAAGTCGATACTTAAATCTAGAAGGGCAGCATTGCTAATAGATAGCAATAGCACTTAGACTTATATACCGCTTTACAGCCCTAAGAGGTTTAGAGTCAGCATATTGTCCCCAACAATTTGGGTCCTCATTTTGCCCACCTTGAAACGATGGAAGGCTGAGTCAACCTTGAGCTTGGTGAGATTTGAACTGCCAAATTGCAGGCAGCTGGCAGGCAGCAGAAGTAGCCTGAACTACTGCACATTGCGCCACCGGGGCTCTTACAATAGCTTTTGACTGGATGGTGAGTGGAAAAATGAATGAGGCAACTTTATAGGTTCAGTTAGCAAGAGGAAGAGAAGGCAGAATAAACTGAATGCACCCTCTCCAGACTGCTTCAGGATACAGTGGGAACGGGAATATAAATAAATGCAAGGACATCTAGTGTTTTTTCTCTCACCTTGGTTTTTTCTTTCTTTTTGCAACTGCCTCTTCTGCAGGGCAACACAAATGAGGTAAGCCAACTTACTGTTATGCAAAAGCAATTCCTTCTCCGCCAGTATACATATATGAATGACTGTGCACGTGGGTTCATATTACTTCAGGGTATTTGTACTACCAGTGGTTTTAAAATCTTTCCCATCCTAGGCTGGAATTGGGAAGGCGGCTGCAGAATTTGATTGCTTGCCTCATTTTGGAATTCAGATCAGAGACCAAAAAACCTGCTTAATATGGCTCTCAGGGCATAGCCCGTTATTACAAGCAGATTATACAAGAAAACAAGTAGGAGAAGGGCCCTGTGTATCCATTAAATCTGCTGCTCTTCCCTGTAATGTTTGTTGGGAAAGGATCCAGGTCCCTGATGCCAGAGGAAGCAGGGTCAGCTCTCTAGAGAATACCATCCCTGAAATAACTTAAAACATCTCAATTCCTCTGGCAAAAAGCACTGTTCTGTAGCCAGTGGAATACATGTAGTTGAACTGAGGAATTTGCACTGTTGTTTTCACATTTTACATAAATTCTATCAGTAATTGAAAAAGACAAGGAATTAGCTTGAGATAAAGGGAAAAGGATTGAATACATGCAGCATGCCTGCTTAGGAGTAGTCCGCGAGAAGAACAGCTGAAAACTTTTTTTCCTGTCCTGTTTTTTATCTTTTGGTTTTCAGGCTTTGTACAAACTTTACAGCGCAGCTGCCACACACAGACATTTGTACCATCATGCTTTCCCTACAGCCCAGAAGGTGGAGCCCAAGGAAGGGACAGACAAGAAGAGTATGTAGTCCAGAGGCTTTCCACAGTGGCGCAAGAAATACATCATTAAAACACGTTAATCACTTACCAATCTCTGGCACCCCTCAAAATGGAAGATGGAGAAAAATGATAACTCATTCACATGCACCAATGGCTTAAGTGTGGCTGCTTTAATTTGGACAATGCCCTGCTTTGAGTGGATGAATCAGCATGAATGTCATTTTCTTTTTAAAAAGGAGGCAGTGACTTAATTTTGCTGCAGACTCAGTATTCTTTGGTTCTCTAAAAAATGCTGTTACTTTCAGATCTTTTTAAGAGCATAAGGCTAGAGCCAGAGATACTAATTGTTTCTCCTTTCACACCAGATTTTTCCCCTTAGAGCTGATCCCATGCCATCCCAAAGAAGCAAGAATGGGATAAGGCAGCAGCAGTGCAGCTGACGAACATGTACACAACTGCTTGTGTGGATGTCTCTGAATCTGAGCCCCTGGAGTCATTAAGATCACATTAGGCTTTCTAGAGGGTGGGGAAAGACTCACTTTTGAGTCAAATTCAACTCCTGGTAACTTCATGGACACATCCATGCAATTTGATGAAGAGAAGTATGCAAATTAAACTTTTATGTGCACTTGAGAGGATTTTGTGAGGCAAACCTGATGAATAAAAGTAATGGTCTGCCTGTAAACTGTACACTTATTTAAGTGGGGTTCTCCTAACATTGCCCAATGTACACCTAAAGGTTTTGATACCCATACTTCTCTTCATACAGCTTATTTACTTGCCTTCTCTGAAGTTGCAGAAATTTCTTTTGCTATGATATGTTAAAAGAGATGGAAAAGCCTTTTTTTAACATGTCTTTGAAAATTCCACTGTATATATATATATATATATATATATTTGTTTAGTGCATAAAGAGTGTTCCTAGTTTTATTATGTTATTGTTGATTAAAAGTTTGTTCCTAAGACAATTACCTATTTGTTTTATTAATTTCTGAATATTCATGCAGAAACTTCTCTGCCTCACACTAAATACAAGAATTTACGATGCATCTGTTTCACTTGCAATAGTTGTCACTCTGCTTTTCTTAACAGCAGCCTCTTTCAGGGAAAAATCTGCACAAATTCTTTTTAAAGAACAACCAATTGAATCATGTTTGGCTCAATTCTTATAAAGTGAATTTAGGATTAATTTTAGTTAGATTTTTGTAGTTCAGTATATTGTTATTATTAGTTGCAAAGTCGTGTCCGACCCATCTCCATGGGCAACTCCATGGACAACATTCCTCCAGGCCTTCCTGTCCTCTATCATCCTCTGGAGTCCATTTAAGCTCACGCCAACTGCTTCAGCCACCTCATTCTCTGCCGTCGTCCTTCTTTTGCCCTCAGTCGTTCTCAGAATATTTCACAAACACAGACTATGAGGAAAGCTTATAGAACGTGGCATATATGAATCTAGAAAACTAATAAATTCAGTGATCTGGATAAGCATATTGCACAAACATACCCACAAGGCCTATGCATGTTTTGTCTTACATCACCACATCTAGAGGCATTTAAAGGTAAATTTCTTCAACTTAGGGTAATGAATGCAATCCGATTTGGACCAATCCATTCAACAACTTACCTCTTGTTTACAAGGCCAAAAAGTATGAAATTTAGAAACAGAATATATTAAAAATTTTAAACAAAAACATTTATTTTACCGAAAACATGTCATAGAGGTGTCATAAGCAACAATTCAGAATAAAAATAGATTAGTTGCTCTGGAGTTGTGAATCTAAAACTGCCACCAAATAAAGGTTTTATAAAACTGTTCATTGCTATTCTAATTATGATAAAATTTACGTCATCTGGGCAAGACCACTTAGTCCTCCAACATCATGTTTATTAAATGCTGCCAATCCTTACTTGCCTGGAATACTTCCAAAGCTACAAACTGCTTCCACCAGCCTACATATGGCATTTCCTCAAACAAATGCCCAGTAGCAAATAAGAACAAAGTTGAACAAAATAAGGCAGTAATTTATTAAGTGCTTGGTTGAAACAGAAAACTATTATTCTGCAAGGCACCCACTGGAAAAACCCCTATGTGGTTACCTTGTGTATGAAAGCTACAAACTTTACAATTCATTTACTGCAGCAGAAGTATCTTTTTATCCTCCAGATACAAGACTACTTGTGAAATCACCAGTTGTGCAATGGGAATTAGGATTTCTTAAAAACATGTGCCTACTTTCAAGAAAAATGTGCAATGACATTTCCCATTTGAAAAAGGAAATTTTGCTTCTTCAAAGTAGAACCATTTGGTAGAAAAAACATGAAAGATAAAATAATCCCAAAGTTGTTTTCACCTTTTTCCTCAACAGTGGCTTTCAGAATAGGAAACTAACTTTTTATACAGCAAACATTTTGTATTCAAAAGCCATGATGCACAAAGAAGATAATTACAAAAGGTGCAAGATCCAGGGAGAAGCTGTCTTTTTAACCAAAGCACTCATTCACGATTTTTTTTTAAGGAGAGCAAGAAGTCCCTAAGAGTTCTCATAACCTTCATCAATGTCCATAGCAAAAAAGGAGCTTAGAAATTCTTGGTGTGCTGCTGCGCATACCACTGCTGCCTTTGTTTGCGATTCTCCAGTTCCATGAGGAGGGCATGGCGATATGCTTCATACAACTTCACAATTCGCTCCAGTTCCTTCATGAAAAGCAACTTCAGCATTCCCTGATATGTATCCAGGTCAGCCAACTGGAAAAGTTCCCATTTCAGTATGTGATCGTATCTGTGAGAAAATGCAGGAGTATATAAAGCAAACATATAAAGGAAAGGCTACTGTCACTGAATATGTCAGAAACGTTTTAATTTATAACACTACTGAAGCATACACTCAACACTCCCCATTACATCAAAATTGATTTAGGGAGAAGAACGTTTTTGATAATTTACATTTGCTATCTTTTAAGGTTCCAATACAACACATTTGTTATAAAGTGCATTTATCATCAGGCATAGGGAAAAAAGTTTAAGCACTACTCACTTCACAGGAGCCCTAGCGTAGACTTGCAGCCAGTCTGGAATCTCTGCAGTGTGATATGGATTGGCAGGTACAAGGATAGGCTGACTTCTGTCAGCTGGCTGTGGTTGATATGTCACAGGAGGTGGTTGGTCATAACGGGGGACGCTGCAAAGGGACACCAAAAAACAAACAGCAAATATTTTTATCACAATCTAGCAATGTATATGACCAAGAAAACATTAAATTTCTTCTTGGCTTTGGGGGTGGGGCGGAGGGAATCTTGCCAAACTGAAGCACTCTGCTATCTGCATCTATCTGATAATATCTGCATCATACTGTTAAGAACGATGAGGGAGTAGCTATCTTCATCCTCTTTCTCTCATACTGGATCTTTCTATCTGGATTGAGCTGCCATTTATTCCTCAGGAATGTACCCCTTCCCTCCTGGAAATTCAACCTACTACATTCCATCAGATCTGCAAAATTTCTGTAAGATGCACAAGTACATGAGGAGAACTAATAATAATACTAATAACTTATTAAAATGTACACGCAGTCCAACTCCCAACAACTCTGGATAATAGTTATCAATTCCTCTTGTTAAAGCTCCAATGATTAATAATATCAAATTTAAAATGACATAAATCTAGGACTATTAATATAATAGGAATCATTTTTTACCATAGGATTTGAAGATTTTGACTTGAGTGCACTGTTTTTTTAAAGACGTCAGTTTGAGTCAATTATAAAATTAAACATGATCCTTCTCAGAAATTTGTGGGGATTTATACAATTTCCAGTATGACTAGATTTCCCCAACTCAAGAAGGATCCTAAGCAAAAGTATTCTGACCTTGCAATACAGACAATTATTGAAGTCAGTGCTAGATCTGGATTTCATTTCAAGTTTTCTAATCTAGGTTTGGCACACCACAATACTTTTGATTTTAGTATTTTCTGTTTGTAATATAAGAGTATTGGCCTACTCACTTTCTTTGCCAGAGAAAATAAATAAAATATAAATATTTTTAAATATATTCTTCAGAGTTCAATGACTAGAACAGAAGTAAAGGTAATTATTTTTGTTGTTGTTAGTTGTCAATTTCTTTACTACAAGAGCGTTGGGGGGATTGATAATAGATACCTCTTATTAATAAATTGTTGGGTATTCAATATCCAGTAGTTGATTAAAAAGTCTAGAAATGTTCCATTTTTTGCGTGAAGGAGTTTTTAAGCTTCAATTGTTTCAAAAAATGCTAGAAAACCATTTATATTCAAAATGGGATATTTTCTGAAGTTTTATGCCAAACAGGAATGTTTTGTTCAATCAGCTTCAAGATGTTTTGTGAACAAACATGCAAAAATCTAAAATTGCTAATATTATTCACATAGTTTTTATAAGTTAAAATAAGTAAGAGAAAATATATAGAAACAATAAAGAAATCGATTAGCTTGTAGCACAGTTATGTCTATCTATTCAAACATTCTATAGTGAAGATCACAAGTATATTACCTGGGAGCACAAGGATGTTTATATTGTGCTCTTTTATTGATGTGGTCAACGTAATACACTCCAAATTCAGCCGATTCAACACGTTCCCATCCTGGAGGCAGCCCTTCTCGCTCCAACGGATGGCTCCAATGTGTTGTGTTAGTATTGTGGTCTATGTAGTACTTTCTTCCTCTAAGAGTCCAATCTACTGACCAACCAGGAGGGAGAGGTAAATCTTCTGAACTGTGATTTGTTAAATTTCCTAATGATGTTGCAGCAACCCTTCCAATGCCTGGAAAACCAAGCCAAATGAGATATTAATAAACCAAATAATACTTAACGGTGTGATTTTTCCCCCCTCAGAAAAATAGTTTCCTCATGTAAATATTCGTGTCTGGAGAATGTATCTGGGATTTCTTTTTACTTTCTGAAATGCATACATACTCATCAATAAACTATGAAAAGTGTATTTGTCAGTTCAATTTTTGATGATTTTGTTGACCAATATTGTATCAGTACATTACAAATTGTTGTAACAATACATTCATGATTTGCTACTGCCTTCTTCCAGGATGTTTTTGAATTCCCAGTATTTCCCTGGCAGTCTAGCAACTAAGTACTAACCAGGCCTAAATTTGTGTACTTTCTAAGCCCAGTGTAAGCCAGGGCCTGACTATATGACCAATTAATTGTGGATCAGAGTTTGCTTTAGCAAAATCTTGCCCTTAGAAGAAAAGCTTAACCCTCCTTCACCCATAAGAAGACTCAATAACACTGAGGACAATGTAATAAAGGACATGGTCAAAAATATAAAATCTTCTAAACTAGATAAATGAGCAGCTAAAAAGCAGTTATCAAATTTTCCAGTTCAAATGTTTTCCAATAAGGAAAACAAAAAGAAATAGATACTTGAGGTCACAAATCACATAGAACTAATTGTCTGGAAACAAAAGGGTTTTTATTGTGGAGTTACTAGTTTTCCAAGATTTCAAAAAACTTGGAACCAAAGTTTTCCAAGAAATTAAGAGAAACAAAATGAAAGTTGGGCTTCCTTTGGTTTTAGGCATGGATTGTCAGAAAATATGAAGCATACAAAGCTTCCTTAGTCAATATCTAAGGAAAGTTTAATTAGTGGCTTAACTAAACTTCCTGTAATTTAATATATTCTACTCCAAACAGCATCAATTTTCTAAGTTGACAGGGAGAGAAAGTTCTTAGTTCTCATCTACCATCTCATCACTTTGAACCTTTTTTTGTCTTCTATCACTCTCATGTGAAAAAGAATGAAGATACAATGGAAGTCGAAGAAAATAATACCAGCTACCTGCAGAAATTATGTTCTGCAACATTATTATTTTATTTATTATTTATTAAATTTATATACCGCCCCCTCTCCTGAGGGACTCGGGGCGGTGTACAGCAAGTAAAAACTC
>JAEANM010008704.1:0-11616 GCA_017656035.1 Myanophis thanlyinensis
GGACTTCAACTCCCAGAATTCCTGAGCCAGCATGGCTGGCTCAGGAATTCTGGGAGTTGAAGTCCATGAGTTATGAAAGAGCCAAGGTTCCCGACCCCTGACCTAATGTTTTAAATTGATTACATTGCTGAGTTATTGGGCATTTACAAGATAGAGACAATCTTTGGCAGTTTGTTTGGTGACCATTCAAAGTTACAGTGGCGCTGAAAAAAGCAACTGATGACCATTTTTTCACACTTATGACTGTTTCAGTATCTCCATGGTCATGTGATCAAAATCAAGATACTTGGCAACTGTCTCATATTTTTGACGGGTTGCAGTGTCCTGAAGTCATGTGATTATCTTTTGCTTCTGACAAGCAAAATCAACAAGGAAGCCAAATTCACTTAGCAGTCATGTTACTAACTTAACAATTGTAGTAAGTCCTTTAACGATTTTGTAAAGAAAGGCCATAAAATGGGGCAAAACTAACATAACTGTCTCACTTAGCAATAGAAATGTGGGGCTCAATTGTGGTTGTAAATTAAGGACTACCTGTAATTCAAATTGGCACGGCCTCATACAACTTTACTGCAGAATTCACAGCATTGTAGAAATGATCTTACATTCCTGAATGCTGAGAAGATGCAAAGTAAAAACAGATTGAAGCTCTTTTAATGTAGCTCCAGTGACCATAATAAATATAGCTAAGTATGTAACATAGCTTGTTTGTTATCTATCTGAAATTTGAACCAGAGTAAGCACAAACTACAGACTGCATATTTTTATGGCCTTCCTCACACATAATATTAAAGCACGCATTTTTGGTTTACCATGATATAGCAATAACACTTAGATTTACATACCACTTCACAGCCCCCTCTAAGCCCCCAACAATTTGGGTCCTCATTTTACCAACCTCAGAAGGATGGAAGGCCTGAGTCAGCCACTCAGAATTGAACTCCTGGAGTGAGCAGTGAGTTAGTCCATAGTACTGCATTCTAACCACTGCACCACCACTGCTCAGTGGCAGAGTGTTCCATTTTGCACTTAAATGGACTGACAAGTGAGATGATCTGGTGTTTTCTGGATAAGTTTTACATTTCTTTGTTATATCAAAGATGCTTCCATCACTACCAAAAATAGGAGAAAATGTTATTTATAAGTGAAGAAATAGTTTGAGAGTGTTATTGGATGTTGCAGTGAAATCTACACGGGAAAAAATAAAATATTATTTTTACCTGCTCATGGATTGCATCATTAAACTTTGGCTCTCCCAAAATTTAATGAAGATTAAACTTAATTCATTAAATTAATTAAATTTAACTAATGTTATCCATATCTTCCTCCATAGGTTTCTCTGCACAAGCAAGATATCAAGGAACAACTCAATGCCTGGATTGTGTTTAACGAAAAAAATAAGGAGCTGTGTATTTGGCTGATGCAGATGGAAGAAAAAGTACCTCAGTCAGCAGATATCAGCATTGAAGACATGATAGAGAAGCTGCAAAAGGTGAGTAAACTTTATTGATGTACACAGTAGTTTATTCTTGCTTAGATATCCTTGCCATAATGAAGCTTCAGGAGAGATTAATAAGAACTAACTTAAAACATCTTGACTTAATCTTCTGCTTTTCTCATAACTGCAAATAAATGTTTAGTCCCCTGCAGTGGGTATTTTTTAGTTATTTAGATTGATACTTAACCTTTATTTAAAAAAAAAGCTCTCATAAATGTACAAAATTTATAATATGGGAGTCCCAAATCTTAAGTGTACAATTGAAAAATTGTGATACACAAGGAAAAAGGAAGATGGAGGAAGAAGATAAAATAAATAGTCTTTCTTCAACTTTCAACAGTCATCTGGGAGAAATTAATGAAAGGGTCAACTGTTTGTTTACAATAGCTAGAAGGCCAAAGGCAATTTATCAACAGAGGTGATGTAATGGTCAGGCTTCTTTTCTTTTTCTGTGCTTAGTAGGCTGATGGTAGAACTATTATTTAAAGGCAATGCTCACAGTCTCTTTGGCCTTTTTTTAATATTTAAGGCAATGTCTTATCTGAGATGATAGCAAGCAGGAATAAGCAACACTTTGGAAGATAGGCTTAAGATAGAGAAGGATCTTGATAGAGTTTAACATTGGGTTCTATCTAACAAAATGAAATTCAATGGTGGAAAAAAATATGGTTCTACCTTTAGGCAAGAAAAACAAAATGCACAGATACAGTATATGTGGCACCTTGCTCAATAGTAGCAACTGTGAGAGGGATCTTGGACTCCTAGTGGACAATCATTTAAATATGAGCCAGCAGTGTGCTGCAGCTGCCAAAAAACCCAACATAGTTCTAGGCTGCATAAGCAGAGGGATAGAATCAAGATCATGTGAAGTGTTAATACCACTTTATAAAGGCCATACTTGGAATACTGCATCCAGTTTTGGTCACCACAGTGTAAAAAAGATGTCGAGACTCTAGAAAGAGTGCAGAGAAGAGCAACAAAGATGATTAGGGGACTGGAAGTTAAAATATATAAAGAATGGTTGCTGGAACTGGGTATGTCTAGTTTGATGAAAAAAAGGACTAGGGGTGACATGATATCAGTGTTCCAATATCTCAGGGGCTGCCACAAAGAGGGAGTCAAGCTATTCTCGAAAACACCTGAGGGTAGTACAAGAAGCAATGGGTGGAAACTAATCAAGGAAAGAAGCAACTTAGAACTAAGGAGAGATTTGCTGACAGTTGGAACAATTAATCAATGGAACAACTTGCCTCCAGAAGTTGTGAATTCTCCAACACTAGGAGTTTTCGAGAAGAGATTGGACAACCATTTGTCTAAAGTGGTGTAGGTTTTCCTGCCTAAGTAGGGGGTTGGCTAGAAGACCTCCAAGGTCCTTTCCAACTATGTTATTCTGAGACAAGCTGATCTCCTGGTAATTTCAAGGATACATATATGTAATTTTCTTGGCAAAAGTTTGAAAGTTGCTTACAGTTGACTTCTTCCAGGATATTTTTTTTCAACTTCCTGGTCTGTCTAGCCGCTTTAGGATTCAAGAGGTTCATTCAGACAGTCTCTTTGCCAATTCTCCAAGAGAGCTCACTTAATTTATACAGAGGACATAGCCTAGCAGAGTTGGCTCTATTTTCCTTCTGGCTGCTGAGACAATCTGCAAACAGGGATGGGGATTGTGTCCTATGGGACTTCACTTACTAAGGAGAGCCCCTTCCAGTCCAGTTCTGTATCCCCAGGATCATTTCTGTTTTAGTTGCCAGGGAGAAAAAACCTTCTCCTGCTGCTATTCTTTGTGGGGTTAAGAGAACCAAATATGATTCTTCTGCCAGCAAAGAAACAGAATGGGACTTTTCTTCTGTTAAGATTTGGTTCAAGGAAAATGGCTTGCTTGTCCAGGACCAGAAAAGGATCTAGGACTGTTCAACTTCACTCCTCCATCCCTGTGGTAGCTCCTCCTCAACAGATTGACTCCTCCTTCCCATTTAACTAGCGAAATGCTGTGCTAGCCTAGGGTAATAGAAATCATAACATTTTTAATGAATAGTTTATTTTCATCCAATGGAAGAGAAGCATTAATAACAAAGTGGAAGAAGAAAAATGAAATCCACGTTTTCTGGCTGGGGCTTAAAGATAAAACAAGAGGAAGCTGGTTACAGTACTTTTAATGCAACCAACTATTCTAGGTTGTTTTTTTTCCCACTGTGAAAATACCAGAAACCTACATTTGAACTTCTTTCTGTAGAAGTCTAATTTTTGTTTCTACCTTTTCCATTCCATTCAAAATCTGTTAATTTAAAAGTTTAAAATTCTTTTGTTTAGGATTACATGGAGGAAATCAATCTGTTTAATGAAAGTCAACTAGTTCACTTCAGGCAAATGGGCAATCAGCTGATCAAGTCTAGCAACCAAAGTAGAGGAGCTGAAATTGAAGAGAAACTCAACAAAATTAATGACCGCTGGCAACACCTCTTTGATATCATTGGAGGGCGGTAAGTCTGTGTTCATTAGTTGGTATATAAGCATAGTAGAATTATAGAAGAAATAACAGCTTGAGTATAACTTTTTCTGAAATAGTATAGAGTTTCCTGCTGGGAGGGGATTTGGATTAGATGATCTTAAATGTCCCTTCCAATTCTACTATTCTGTTAGAATCCTCAAGGTTTATGTATGCATTACATTTTAGTCAATATGGTTCTATAACGTAATGTGTGTTGGTAATTCATCTATGTTTTGTGAGTATATGCTACCCCAACATCCTGTTTAAAAATATGTGATTGGTTGATTAATGTTAATCATATGCTTTATGTTATTCATATGCTAAGTGACAAACTGGTGAATACATTACATTTCCTTCAGAAGTTATGTCTGTTGACTGGCAGTCACTATTCAACATTTTAGTAGCTGTATTTCCCAAGAAGTTATTTGCCTCTGAAACATACAAGAATTCGTTTGCCATTTCTGCAATATGACTCAGATATTTGGGTTATATTGTAATATATTGGTACCATATAATAATAATATAAGATTTTCAGAGTTTTCAGAAAATTAGAAAAGAGATAAAGGATGAAGACAAGAATAAGAGACCTATGGTTCAGCCTCAGCCTTTTCCTGGAAAGATTAAGACAAATTTACATGAACTAAAACATTGTGCATGCATTTTCCCTATGAAAATATCATTGACTTATGTATTAGGAAAAGCATAGTATCATAAAGATCTCTACTTCATTATTAGAGAGGGTGATTGGAGAAATCAGTTATGTTTAGCATTTGGATAGGCAGGTAAGAATAACACTGAAATATGACTTCATTAATCCTGTATTGCAGAAGGAAACATTTATTGTAAAAGATGAATGAAGTGAACCCGTAGTGGATTAAGGTGCATTCTATTTTGCCATTAATTTATGTCAGGAAACTATTCCATTTGCACAAATTTATATCTTCATCAAATTTGAAACAATTTGAGCATATTTAGATGATATGAGCTACCATATTTTCCCCCCAGAAGCATCTATCCTACCCTATTACTCTTCCTAGAGCAGCACAGCCAAGATGTCTGCAGAATTCTGCACAAAGAATAAGGGAGTTTCTCAAAACCTTAAATAAATCAGAGGGATGCTGTCTGGTTATTTACACCTATGTTTACGGAAATCCTCAGTCATCCAGATCATGTTTGTCCCAACTATGCTTTTTCAAACAGCAACTAGACTTTGTTTTTCCTTGAAGACATTTCACTTCTCACTCCAAGAAGCTTCTTCAGTTCAGCTGAAGGAGCTTTTTCTTTGAGGAAAAACAAAATCCAGTTGCCTTTTGAAAAAGCACCTTTGGGATTTATAGCTGCGCCCTTTTTTGGCAAGGAGTCAGTGATGGAGACAAAGAATTAATCATCCAAATTTACAGCATATCTCATCCAAATATGTCCTCTTACCAAAATTTCGTTAAACCGTGATCTTAAGATCTATGTATTTTGTGCAAATAATTCTTGGTTTTAAATCAATTATAACAATTGCATAAGCCATACACATCTGGGGAGCTGTCAGGGTTCCAAGTAACATCCCCAATATAACCAGAATTCTCAGGAGCCAGGATTCCCCAGAATAAGATTTTATTGAAGACATCATACTGGCACATCTGGAGAAAACCCAGATCTGAATTCCTGTGTTTTCTTCACCCAAAGTAAAGTCAAAGTTTCTTTCCCTAAATCATCACATGCCACCCTCTTCTTCAGTCCAAGTAGGGTAGCATCAAAGGGTCATCTTCTGGTCCTCCCTCCACAGCAGTAGTGGAATTCAATTTTTTTTACTACCGATTCTGTGGGCGTGGCTTGGTGGGCGTGGCTGGTGGGGATTATGTGACTGGGTGGGCAGTTTCTGTAAGCAGGGCAATAAATATTAGGCTAGAAACAACACCAGAATGTTTTTTCCTGCCTTCCTTACAGGATTAACCCTGTAAAGTAGAAAAAAACAAAAGGAGATTTCTTCTAACAACTGGTTCTCCGAACTGCTTAGAAAATTTACTTCCGGTTCTGGTGAACCTGCTAGAACCGGCTGAATTTCACCTCTGCACCACAGGTGCAGGCTAGACGTCCTTGATTCCCATGGAAAAGAATGCTGTAGTGATAAGCCTCTCAGCTAACTATCTAAGTCTAACTCCCATATACATTTTCTAAACAATGGCGTGGCAAGCCTGAAAGAGAAACTAACTAAATTCAAAGAGAATTAAGAAGAGAGAAAAAAAATCTGCAAACAGTCCTTTTAGGCTTGACAGGAGCATTTTAACTGCAACAAAAACAGTTTGGAAGCCACTGGTCAAAAGAGATCATTATAGTAAAGATGTGGCTTCACCTTAAAGCAATAAACAGCTGGAGAGATATGGGCAAATTAGACAAGCTTTTCACTTGGTTCTTGATGTGCTTCTCACCCTTTGTTTTGCCATAAGGCTCTAGCTGCATGGGGCCTTGTCGTGTTTCTACAGCACCCAAGCACACTTGGCTTCTGCCCTGCACAAAGGCTTGCTTTGTGCAGAGAAGCAGCTGGAAAAGGATATGTATCTAACCAGGAGCAGTTTGGGGGTCTTAGTAGTCTCCATGAACAATACAACAAAAACAAATTAATAACATAGAAACATTTGTTTTACTTTTGATACATGCAAATTTTGTGGAATTTCTTGAGCTGCTTCCTGTAGCCATATTGGCAATACTTTTGAGACATGGGAAGAAGCCTTAAAAATTAAAAAGAACAAAGTGTTCCTCATTTGGAGGTTGCATTCCGCCCTCCCCCCATAGAAAATATATTTCTATGTCCTTTAGATCAGAGTGAAGCTTTCCCCTACAAGGGTGCTGAAATGAAATAATATACATGGTCCTAATACATACATCAAAGAGAAGTAAATACAATTCACTGAGAGGACTTTAAAATGCTTTTACTGCTCTGCATAATTTTGCTAATTATTTTGTCTTCCATTCCTCTTTCTTTGATCTCATACTTACGACATTTAGAAGTCCTTGGAGCAGAGAAGTATTTTATGTATTTGTAATACTGTGTGAAGTATATTATATAGTGATATTGCTTTATAAAGATATAGAGTGCTATAATGAATCAAATATTGAATGAGAAGTATCCATTATTCCTGATATTACATTAAATCAAGGAATATATTTTTGAAGCATTTTTGCAATTCACATCATTTTATGCTATTTGTGTGGTAACATAAATGCACAAATGATATAAATTAAGTCATTTTCATAATGATGTCTGAGTAAATGATATAAATTGATGCAAATGATATCATTTACATAATGATGTCATTATACAAATGAATTAAGTCATGGTGGAACTTGGTCTGTTGCCTCAAGCTCTCTATGTTGTTGTTAATTGCGTAGTCATGTCTGACCCATCACGACCCCATGGACAACGTTCCTCCAGGCCTTTCTGTCCTCTACTATGCCCTGGAGTCCATTTAAGCTCACATCAACTTCTTCAGTGACTCCACCTCATTCTCTGCCATCCCCTTTTTCTTTGCCCTCAACCGTTCCCAGCATTAGGCTCTTCTCCAGTGAGTCCTTCCTTCTCATTAGGGGGCCAAAGTTTTTGAGTTTCATCTTCAGGATCTGGCCTTCTAAAGAGCAGTCAGGGTTGATCTCCTCTAGGACTGACTGGTTTGCTTGCCTTACATTCCAGGGGACTCGCGGGAGTCGTCTCCAACATAATAGTTCAAAGGCCTCAATTCTTTGGTGCTCAACCTTCCTTATGGTCCAACTTTCACAGCCATACGTTGCAACTGGGAAAACCACAGCCTTGACCATACACACTTTTGTTGGCAGGGTGATGTCTCTGCTTTTTAGTGTGCTCTCTAGCTTTGCCATGGTTTTCCTTCCCAGGAGCAAGCATCTTTTAATTTCTTGGCTGTAGTCTCCATCTGTGGTGATCTTGGAGCCCAGGAAAATAAAATCTGCCGCTACTTCCATTTCTTCCCCATCTATTTGCCATGAATTGAGAGGGCTGGGTGCCATGATCTTAGTTTTCTATATTTCTATATAGCTCCCTATATTTCTGATCTTATTTTATAGAATGTTTTTGCTAATACAAGCAGTTGAAATCTTGTATAAACTGCAGGTGTGCCATTCAAGCTAAAAGGCAAGATTAAATTCTCAAAATAAGATACATGCTGCCAATGTATTTTTAGTCAGGAAATTGTAGTTGTATAATTCTGTCATTGCACAAAGCTTTATAGAATTTTATAGACATCATTAACAAGCTTCTTTGGCTGGTTTCCCATGTAACAAATCAAGGAACTGATTTGTGATTCTGTTGAGGGCAAAAGACAGATCTTTTCCATAAAACAAATCTAACTGTCCTAAAAATGGATGTGCAATCTACTGTGTTTCAAGCATACAATATTTTATGAAATTCAGGAATGTAAGGTTTGTCCTCCAGATCATATCCGTCCAGGCATTCCAGGGGTTGCCTGGCCGTTTTTCAGAGCTTAATGCTCTGAACAGGAAGCCTATTATACTGTGGTGCTCCAAGTTCCAGACATGTTATCATTCTTTTTCTTATGGAAAACTCTTGTCCAAGACATCATAAAGTATTTTCAGTTTGAAGGATTAACTTTTGGAAAACAGCAGGAATAGTCATGCTCACACAGCTCTGAGGTATGAAAGTTCTGTGGATGTGTGCATATGCCTACTCCTAAATAGATCTGCTTAAAGCAAATTAACAAAGAATGTCTCCTTTTTTAAAGGAATGTTTTGGACTATTAGAAATGATACCATGCCATGTCCTTGCTCTCTTAAACTAGCTTGGCTTTTTCCCTTCATAAAGTGCTTAATCTCTTTTGTTGTTTGTAAGTTATCAAAAATAATAATAAGACTTGGAAATGCCTCAAAATAAAATTGGCTACATCCTGAAATTTCTCTTCATAGAAAGATATAAATGAAATAAAGTTGTATTTTATGATATCCCTCTCATTAGTCTCTTAAAATGTTAAATTTGAAATACAGAGTTTTAACAGGCTTCCACAACATGCTTTCATTTTCTCATTAAGGAAAAATAAAAATGATAGATATTAAGTATATAAATTATGTGTCATGTTTTGCATCACTCGGTTTACCTTTTTAAGCAGAACACAGGCACATGCACCCTATTAGCACACTTTCTGCAGCCACTAGAATCTTCCAGATCGGGACAAAGTAAAAATAAGTTTTAAAAAACCCTGAAAACTCTGCCTTGATATGCTATGGGGGAAAGGGATAAGTGATTATTTAGACTTGCAAAGCTCTCCCCCACATTGGGCCCTGTTGTGACCCGCCAGCAGCCAGCAGAGCTGGTGGCGGGATCAGACTGTGATGAGGTTGGGGAGGAACATGGACCAGTCCAGGAGCCTGGGCAAGGCTCTGATGAGGGTTCTGCATCAGAGGCAGAGTTGGGGCCAGGGCCATCTGCCAGTTATCACCTGCCTTCTGAGTCGAATAACGGTGGGATAGAAGAGCCTGGAGCCTGTTCCTGATGTGCGCATGCACAGAGCTCTCAAGAGACAGGAACAGCTGAGGAACCAGGGCTGACTTGGAAGGAAAGGCAAAGGTGGAAGTGAACAGCCCCTCCCAGAGGGATTAAAAGAGTGAAGGGGAAGGAGTTTGCAGGAAACAGTTAGTTCATTTCCACCGTGGCCTTCATGGATTATGTTCTGGCTCCCTCCAAGCCTGATAAAAGCCTGTAATATGTAAAACTGTATTTGTTCCTTCGAAAGAATTTTCTCTGTAACTGCAGTAAAGAGGTTTGAGCGATACGAAAAGGCTGTTTTTTCAGCTCGGAAGGCCTAGGTCGGAACAGGCCCATATCTATCCTTGAGGATTCACAGTTGGTGCAAGTGGTCCTCAATTTACAATTTTAACCACTGTCACTGCAGTCATAAGACAAGGCACCACCTGCCTGGATTTGAAATTATATCCCTTTTAATGATGGTCATTAAACAAACAACCCATTCGTTAATCTATTTTCCCCAATTGCCAGAAACTGGAAATAAACACTGGCCTCCCAATAAAAAAAATCTTGAAAATCATGGTCACATGAATGAATGTAGGATGCTGCAAATGGCCATAAAGGGGAGCTGGTTTCCAAGTGCCCAAAATATGATCATGTGAACAGATTGTAAGTAGCTCTTGATAGGTCCATTGTAACTTTAAATGATAGTTAAGCAACTAGTCATAAGTAAAGGACTACCTGTAACTATATTATCAGTACTCCTGTATCATCTATGCAGTAACATATTTGCCAAAGTAGCATAATTCTCATCCATCAGGTGCTATTTGGAGAAAGAGAAATGCTTGCTTTCATATTTACTAATTAGCTGTTTACTTGTTCCCTGTCACAACTAAAACACATCTGTAGCTGTACATTATCTATCCATATAGAGACCTTCAGATCATCTCTGGGATACTAACAAAAGTATCTTTTATATGGGGACATCCTGATTCCATTGTTTCCTACATCCCTGTTCCTGTGCCTTGAGAAATATATTGGCACCTACATTATACTATTTTCAATTCAGTACTGAATAAAATACACTTTTCTTTAATCTTAATTCCAATATCAATTTTAACATCTTATTTTTTGTAAGATTTTATATTACAAAATTAACATATTGTATTTGTAATAATGTTTTTCTTCAGTTGGGTTTATTTTGATTTTATGCAGTTGCTGGTTTTGTTTCCTATGATTCTCATCTTCTCTTTTACTACTTGTAATGTTTTTTAAATGTTTTCTTAACTAGAATCCAAACAAAACTTCCAGTAAAATAAATAAATAAAATGTAATGATTACCCGAATCTTAATGGCAAAATCTAATATTCTCTACCCTCATATTTGGTGTCTGTGATAGGGAATGGAGCAATATAGCGTACGATCGTGTGAGAATGTAGTCTAGGACGTATACATTATGCTACATAATAGAGTGGGAAGGGAGGGTGTTTAGCAGATGTCTTCCATTTGAGTAGCATTTTCACACTGAGCATTATGGTCCTAAAATCATCTGGAAGCAAAAAATAGTATTATTTTTTTCAAGAGAAATAGCTGGTTCCTTTTTTTTTTTTTTTTTTTTTTTTTTTGCATTTTAGCTCTTTCAAGCCAGCCTTGGTTTGAATCTGGTATTGTCAACAGATAACAAATCAGAAGAAAAATAGCATTTGTTTTTAGCAGCATGGTTCACCATGGACCTATGAGTGTGTGTATGGGCATGTATGCACCACACTCTCTCTAGTCAGGGCTCAAAGGAGGAAAAGGGGAAGGCCTGAGATTCCTCCCCCCTCACCCACCCCCTCCAACTCTTTTCTTTCTATGTGGGAGAGATGTTAAGGGAGTGATATTAAATAGGGCATCCAGGGAGGAGGGGTTTCCTCTTCCTCCAGTGCTCGGCTCAGTCAGATTCTGTCCCTGCAGCTTTGGACTGATAAGCTAAGGAATGCTTTTCCCTTATAAACAGTAAGTGAATTTCTCTCATGTCAGGGGTCTGGTGAGAATAAAATTGTACGATGCAGTAGGAGCCTTGTCTGTGTGCTGTAGCAGTCTTGGGGGATGGGCCCAGCGCTTGTCAGAATGGAAGGCGATTGTGTGTGTGTGTGTGTGTGTGTGTGT
>JAEANM010008705.1:0-16830 GCA_017656035.1 Myanophis thanlyinensis
ATAGATAGATAGATAGAGATTTAGATAGACAGATAGGTAGGCAGACAGAGAAAATAAAAAACAAATCACACATATTAAATTGGTAGTTGTGCAGTCTGCAATACAGAGGCATAGAAATCACAAGAGAAACTGGAGATATAAGGCCAATGGGATGAGAACACTAGAATGAGAAACAGGCAGCATTGCTACCTTAGCAACATCCTACTGATTTACAGGAGAAAGGAAATTGCAAGCTGTTATACATGCAGGTACCCAAATGCATATAAAAACCAAGTATGATGTGGAAATACGAGCCAAGGAGCATGTCAGCATAAATTTATTGAGCTTGACTTTTTGTGAAAATAAGTTTGAGTGTGTCAGTGTACAAAGAACTCCTAGCATTTGAGAATTCTGCACAATAATATGTATCAATTATTCTGCAAGGTATGAACAGACAGAGTAAACTGATGGGATAAAGTAAAGAGCTGTAGCTATCATTAACTGAATATATACACTATCTGGACACTAAAATTGCATCACTTGATAGGTATCAAGCTATAATTCTTTGACTATTGACCATGTTGTCTTTATGATAGTTCAATTGTAATCCAAAATGCCTGGAAAGCAACCAATTGCCTACACTGATTTATAGGGCCTCCTGAATAATTGCCTCCAGTGATCTGAGAAAAGAGAAAAAGAGCTTTTTCTCCAGTCCCTTACGAGACAGAATATCCAGGAAGGCAGTTTCAAACATTAAAAATACAATCTAATGAAACGTTATTTTCATGTCTCTCCCTTTAGTAAAGATTTGTCTGTTCCAGATGAATTTTGAGTTTAGACCTCTTTCTATTTTGCATCAAAATCCTGGGAACGATATACAGATCAGTCAGTGGCCTTTTGATAATCAAGTAACTTTCCCCACTTTACGGAGCTCTTAGGAACTTTGCGTGTTCATATCATATAAACAAGCAAAGGCATGGCAACAGAAATGCTGCTTAAAATAAAAACATGTAGTACATCAGATCTCATAACTAGAGGCAGACGCAGGTATAGAAGGGGACAGTGCAAAGTAATAATGACAAAAAAGTCTGGATAGTGGATATCGCAGTACCTGGACACCACAGAATAGAAGAGAAAGAACTAGAGAAAAACCACAAAAAATAAAGGCCTGCAAATAAAAGTAGAACAACTATGGCAAAAGAAAGCAAAAGTAACAGTAATAACAGGCACCTTGGGGGTAATTCCAAAACATCTAGCACATCACCTGAATGTCATCAACATTGTCAAAAAATCACCATCCATTGCAAAAGGCACAGCATAGATTGCAACAATTCCCTTAATATTGTTAAACAATTACATCTGCCTATCCTAGATTCTTGGGAAGGATGCGATAGCAGACAATAATCAAAATAGAGCCTAAACATCTGGCTACTGTGTGACCATAATAGAAGGAAAGTAGTAAAAGAGGAAAAGAACCAGTTTGATGCAGTGGTTAAAGCATCAGGCTAGCTAGAAACTAAGAGGCTGTCAGTTCTAGTCCCACTTTAGGCCCAAAGCCAGCTGAGTGATTTTGGGACAGTGACTCTCTTTCCGCCCTAGGGGGCAAGCTACTTTTGAAAACCCTCACCAAGAAAAATGCAGGGAATAGACCAGGCAATTGCCAGATGTCAACAATAGCTTGAAGGCACCAAAAAATGTGGAAGAGGATAACAAGAGTGATATAAATATCAGTTCAATTTAAGGGAACAGAACAATTTCATAGCCTAACCCCCAACAGTTGACAGGAAGTACAGAAACTGAGAGGTCCTTGGAGCTTTCTCGTTTTCTCGCAGATGTTTCATTATCCAAACTAGGTAACATCACCAGTGCTACAACTGATGATGTTATCTAGTTTGGGTAATGAAATGTCTGCAAAAAACAAACAACCAAGCTCAGAGAGCACCAAGGACCCCTCATGTCAACCCTGGGCTACAAATATTCTCTATTAATCCAGAAACTTGCTGCTTTGTATCAACACCGATAGGCAAGTGAGGGATAGAAAAGGGTAACAGAGATTGGCAAAACATAACCGAATCTAAGCCATCCAAGTAAACTAGGAGCCAGGCTCCCCTTCTGCCAGCAAAGGGACAGCCATATCCTGAAGTAAATGCATGCACATGTTGAGTGCCACCTACAGGGGCGGCAGCTGTAACTCTTGCCGTTTGTCAATTCTGTCAATCAATCTGTCCGATCACTACTTCTTTTGCAGTCAAGAAGTAGAGCAGCTTTGGCTGCATCCCAGCACCTTCATGACAAGATCATAGAGGGACAATGGCTGAACCCATTCCGGAATCGGCCAGCAGCAAAGTGCAGAGTTGAAGAGAAGCACTGAGTCCTCTTCCGGGGGCAGATAAATAAGCTTCTTGCCTTGAATCCTGGCCTCACTGATGATACAGGCCTTTCTTGTGACGCCTTAGCTTTTGGACCACAGACCTGCAGAAACTCCGCTTCTTTGCAGATGGGCATTGGCAATGAACACTCAAACACTCTGGCCTTTGGTGGCCTTGGTTATGAAATCCTTGCGAATGCCAGGTCAGATCTCCTGCAAGAAGTCAACAGGAAAGAGTCCCACTTTGCGGCCAGTGTAGACTTTGACATACCCATTCAGCTCCTCTCCTTTCTGTACCACAATCTGTAAGAGGATAAGAGACGTTAGATGAGGCAGAATCCCCAAGTAGATTACCATATTTTTTAAGGAAGGAGTTCTTGTACATTTATGTGGAGGGAATGAGGAGGGAAGGGTGGGGGACTGCTGATAAATAGCACAGGATCTGAGTTTAGGGGGTGGGGAACACCTTAGACTCGCTTGGGGGCTGAATGTTATTTAGACGACGTGTTTAAAGAAAAGCTGGATTTTATAATTATCATGTACCCAGATTCCCCAGATTACGCAGTATAAAACTAAATGTGATCAGAGTCCCTTAAACTCTTCTCCTCCTAGCTCCAGCTTATGTGATAATTATCAGATGAAAACTCAATGAAAACCCCACTCCTCAATTTCGGAAAGAATTTGCAGAGGAAAAAAAAAGAAAGAGAAATTGTGCTATTGTAGCATTTGTTTATTTAACTTTTAAATCGTCTGCCAGAAAGGATGGGATATAAGACCGATTTGTGGGGAAACATGCAGCCATTTTCTAGTGAATGTGACCTTTCAGCTCAAGGTGGGAAACATTTGTAAGAATTATCATTGTTTTGGCTGTTCAGAACAGTTGAGTGGAAGGGGGGGGGGGTTATTTATATCTGAGTGAAGTATTTCAAAGAGACATACCTGATCCTTTTTTAATGTAATCTGTCCAATTTCTTTATTGCCCACAAAGGACCTCATGACCTTATGCACACGTTCTCCTGCACGCACTCGGATAATGAAGTTTGGTGGAAAGTATCCAATTTTTTCTCCAATCTCCCCAATTTTCTTCCCCTAAGAGATTCGTGCACAAAGTTACTTTGTAAAGAAATATCCTGCCCCCCAAATTCCCAATTCCATCACCATGAGACAAGATAGAATTAACATGAGGAGGGTTTTTTTTTCCCTTTAAAAAAAGCAGAGAGGGAAATCGCCAATTTGCAGTGATTATCTCCTTCAGCACATAAATACAACTTTTGCTCTTTAAAAAAAAGGAGGAAGAGACAAGTTACTAATATTTTAGAACATTAGCTTTTGCCAACATGATATATTTTAATTATCCTCATTCCTCAAAATTGACATCAATAATCCTGCAAACTGCTCATTAAGGCCATTTTTGGGAGAGTAAGTGACTTGCATGTTCTAAACAGGGGACATTAAAAAAGATTGTGGGAAAAAAGGAGTGAATTTTACAGAAGGAAATATTTCAAAAGGAAAAATACAAAATTAATATTACTAATGTCTTTGAATCCTTTCATGAAAATATACAGTTTTTAACATTGTCATTCATAACATTTTATTGACAGGATGGATTTATATATTTTGTGGTGGAGTAGGCAGCCTATTGATGGTCAGACTGGACTGAACATTTTTTAAAATGTGAGGGAGGGCATATGATTTAGATAATAGTACAAAGCTGTTGGAAATAGGATATTCTGGGATCCCACCCCCTTTGGTTGGCCATCTTAATGATATTGTTTAATTTTTAACCCTTCCCTGACTATAGCTGCCAAAAACTAGCTGTAGAGTTTCATACAAGGTTGAAGCAAGACACACCCAAACAATGGGTCTAGCAGAATTCCCAAACAAAACTCTCTTTTTCGCCACCCTCCATCCCTCCCCAAAACTTGGGAAGAAACTAAGCCCTGGATTTCACATGTTTGTGACATGACTCTATATTTTTAAATGCTTGTTTCTAATTGTATACTATATACGACTCCTGGCTGTTAAATGGTTGCTCACTTCACATTTTCACCCAGTAACTGATTTCTTGGGTGGAGTACAGCAACACTATTTTGTCAAGTATAGTTAAACAGTTTCTGTCCATGGGCCGTCAGACTTCTAAATACAACATAACACCATGACTAGACTAAATACAATAGACTCACAGTGCCAGTGCAACGGGCAATAAGTACATACCAGTGGAATAATGTATATATATATGTAAATATATATGTATGTGGAAATGTATGTGGAAATGTGTGCCTAATCCCAGTATTTCCTGGGGTTAGGGATTTGTTTACAAATCTGAGATGTATTCTGTGATTGAGATGTATTCTGTGTTTCTGTGCTTTGTGTGGTTGCACCGATGGGGGCTCATTCAATTTCACTGCACACATATTGTGCGTTGACAATAAAGGTTTGAATTTGAATTTGAATTTAAATCACACAAATGTGTCTCAAGTCACACTGAAGGAAGACTACAGCTGGGATGTCAAAGTAAAAACTGAAACAGAGAAAAATCCCAAATATTTTGCTTGTGGCTAACCACCAATATTTAAAAACTTCTAGATTTTAAAGATCAAGAACTTTCTTCAAAATGAACAGGCTTAGTCCTGAAAAGAGAAACCATCTTCTTACCCGCCACCATTCTTCATTGGAGTCATCAACAATTGCAACTTTGTCCCCAGGGCTGAAAAAGAACAAGGGCCCAAAGATGAAAATATTGTGGCGATGTAAGAACTGCTGAACAACATGCCCCATTCTGGCATTTAAGCCTTTCTTATCCAGTTCTGAATATCTGACCAAGATGGCAACATCCCCCGCCCCGTACTTCCTTTATGGTTCTATCACCAATTCAACAAGGTAATGAAATGCAAAAGTCTTAGCTGAGGACCATAACGTCCAGCAGCCTGACAAACGCTCTATTCTTCTCTCTCCATCTTGCAACCCTTGGTAGGATTCTATATGTATTGTTGCAGGTATCTATATTTGCATACAGGGTAACCCTTTTTACTTGTCTCCCAGCCCTTCTCCACAAAGAGGCTGTCATGTGAAGATCTCACAGTCTTACATGGGATGCATACACTGAATTAAGAGGGATACAGCAATGGGCTTTGATATTCCTCAATAAGGAAACTTCCTTCCAAGACAAGTTATGTCTTGATGTTTTATTTGAGTTCTCAACATTCTCACATTACTGTTTACTATTAATATAAAACCAGCTCAGCAAAGTTTTGAATTCCAAATCCCTTGTTATCAATGACATGTTCAGAGACTATCTTCATTTGTTGTATTTTAGCTTCATGTCCCATAGATTACAAATTCCATATATTACTCCATAGGTTACTCCTCAGTCAACTGAAGCCCAGAGACTACACCCCCCTTTTACTGACATGACTTTGACAAAATATATCAGAAACTCAAGCAAGACACTTCTATGTTGGGATTTATTTCTATAAAACAGTGGTTTAACAAGGTTTGAGGTTGGTGATGTTCTAATCAATAAAAACAAGACAATTTCGTTACTCACTGAAAATCCAAATCATCCTTCTCCAAGGCTTTGAAGCGATAAAGTGCAATAAAGTAGTGAGACTGTGGGAACCCAGTTTGCTGCTTCTTACTCTGTTCAAAAGAAGAAAAAAGTAAAGTCCCCTTTAAATCAAACTTGACTCTTGGTGACTTATCCACTGCCAGTTTTCTTGGCAATGTTATGAAAAAGACAACTATAGCCCCTTTAGGGATGGTTCTTGGATTTCCAGGCTAGTTTAAGCCTTGGGCTTCCCAGAAAATGTACAGGTGGGTGGATAATAACCTGGGGTAATCCTGCCAAGCTAAGGTCAACGAAAGAAGAGATTATTTGTAGCTCTGGATTGAACTGTGGGGTCCTTGATGCTCTCTGAGCTTCGTGGTTTTCTTGCATTACCAAACTAGGTAATACCAGTTACCTAATCTGGGTAAAGTATTGATGATGTTACCTAATATATTTTGCTTTCAGGTATTTATGTTCTTGTTAGAAATTTTTAATGCTGGCAAAACTCTTTTAATGCTGACAAAACACAAGCTCTTTCTACAGATGTCCTCTATAAAATTAGTCTCGGGATGGGCAAGGAATCATAAACAGATTATTCATAGGTGTACAAATAAACATGTTTATATGACCAGGAGTGTCCATGCATGGATCTCCAAAGTGGATTTAATCCACCTCTGGAAAGCAAGATACCAGGCAAGATCTTAGGGCTGAGCCGTTCAAAATCTTGTAGCTACCCAACCTTACATTTCCACAACTATAGTCCATAGGTCTTTCTGTGCACCTAGGCAAGGTTTTCTAATCCTTAGCTATCTGGCACAAGTAGTAACAAAGCCAACCTCTTCCATTACACTTTATGCAGAAACATGGACATAATTGAGCGTGTTCATATGCTCAAAGTGCACCGTAGGTCAACTTCTTTAAAGTGTATATGGATGATTGGTGGAATCTGATTGGTGGAATCTGAGGCCATAGGCAATAAAGCAAGCGAGCATACTGGGAATCTGTGCTTGCTTGCTCAGTCTCAAGAGACTGAGTTCTGGCCTTGAGATTCTGACCTTGAGAGAATACATATACATGAGCTGAGTGGCTTCTCTATGTACCATTTTCCTATTTTTTATCCCCCTCCATGAAGTCCTTTCTATAATGTGATTTGCGCAGGGGAAAAAAAGACAATGTGGAGTTGACTATACAGGAGGAAAAAAAAACCCAGCATGCAACCATTTGAATAATCAGAGGGGGCAGGTGAAGAACGATGACTTGCAACAGCATCACACATTTGTAGGATTTGGAGACAGGAAAAGTGTGCAGGCACTGTGTTCAACCTGGAAACTGGCAAGCACATTTTCTCCCTCTTCCCCTCTCCCATGCAAGAGCGAGAGGCGAGCACCTTGTCATCCGGGGTATTCTTCTCTGCTTTCTGTCTTTCTGGATTCCCTGGATTAAAAACAAACAAGCAAGTGAAATCCAGATGGGATGAAATACAGGTCATCCTTCAGTTACGACAATTTGTTTAGGAACCGTTCGAAGTTACGACATAACCCCCCTCCCCCAAATGCTTACATAACAGTCCCGAACTTACGGATGTTGCAGCACCATGGCAGTTGTTCACCTTTACGGATGACCAGAGAGGCCCTGCAACATTCACCCTGCCTATTCCCCACCCTGTAGATATTCACTTTGCAACGATCTAGCAAGCTTTTGGTTTCTTGACCTGCTTTGGTGCTTCAGGCCTTCGGTGTGTTCACAGAGAATGGCAGTCTAAAGTACTGCTAGATCATGGGAGATCTCGCACTACTGATCTCGCATGATCTCATGGTATTTTTTTTGGATTCTGTTTTCTGCAAACAGAGGCCTGGGCAAGATCTGGGGCAAAAGGTTTTGCAAATGGAGAAGAAGGCCTGAAGCAACAAAGCCATCCCTCGGTTTACAAAGCCTTTTGCTATCTTTGCAAAAAAGCTTTTGCTGCCAAGGACAGAGGGCCAGAGGGACACGTGTGCCCCTCCTGGGCTCTGTTCTCGTTGGCAGAGGCTTTTTGCAAAGACAACCAGAGCCTAGGGATGCAATATTTCATCCCTGCAGGCCTCAGCAAGCCTTTGCTCAAGACAAAACTCTGGCAGAAAGGCTGGAGTGGAGACAGCTCCCTTGATTGTCGAGATCTAAATATCTGTTGTGGCCCAACAGCGGCCGGCTAAGCTGTTGGTGGAATCTGACAGCGATGAACACTATGGGACTGCCCTGGAGGCTGAGGAAGACCCCAGGGGGTGTTTGGAATCAGAGCGGGGACTAGAAAGGCTTCTTGGTCACCAGTTGGCTTCGGAGTCAGGGAGCAGTAAGGAAGAACAGGGGGAGGCTGTCCCTGACGTGCACATGCATAGGGCTGTGAAGAGGAGGGAGCAGCTTAGGAAGCAGGGCCAGAGAAGAAAATTGATTACAGGTGGCTAACGATTGGCCTCTCCTGGAAAGCTTATAGGAGGAGTGAAGGGAGGGGAACTTTGCAGGAAACAACAGTTTTACTAAGTCAGCTATGTGGAAAGGTTGTTCGAAGAATCCGTGAGTTTCTATCAAGCCTTGTTTTAATAGAGATAGCATTCTGAGTTCTCAGCCAGGGGGTTACTTATCTCCCCATTAGTTGTGCCATACAGCCAGGTATGCTTTCGTGTGTTTTGAGACCTGAAACAGAACAATATGGCAAATGATCCAGGCAGGCAGGATGTGTGTGGGGGGAAGGAACATGCAATATCTCAGTGGATTGGAGGAGGCCTTGGGTGGTTGGAAGCACTACTGTAGGCCCCCGCATGGCCTTCTCCACCCTGAGATGCCTTATGCACTTAACAACCCTCATGTTCGATTAAGCAAATGTGTAAGAAAAAACAGGGACTGTTACGAAACCTTGGGTTACGAATGTAATTGGCAGGCTCCATTACATTTGTAACTCGAAGATTACCTATATGGAAAAAAAGATCAGAGAGTTTCCCTTCTCCCAGGGCACAGAAAAAAAAATGCCACAATTTTCTAGTTTTATTTTTCAAGGCCTAAAAAGGAAATTATTCATAAATTAACTCCCCCTTTCTCTGCTTTTCTTGTATTAGTCTGTCTTCCTTTCCCTGCTTACAGCAGTCACAAATTTAGGTGTTCTTTTTTTTTTTCTGATGTTGATTCATTACATTCATTTCAGTTTTATATTTCCATTTTCTAGTTAAAGGATAAAGCTTGGCCAATAGGCAGCACTTAGGTGAACTTCATTCAAAAATGTAAGCAGAATCATACCTGGTTACAGTTAAGCAACATCTGGGAGAGCAACATCTGGGAGAGCTATATTTTAAATTTTAAATTTGGGAATTTTATATTTAAATTTAATTCATTTTAATTGTGGGTTTTTTAGATTCTAAATTAATTTTAATTTGTTTCAGCTTATATAATTATTTTAATTGGTTTTTAGCTGTTATCTAAGTATGCATTTATTTGCTGTGCACCGCCCCGAGTCCCTTGGGAGAGGGGGCGATATATAAATTTAATAAAAGTATAAAAAAAGTATAAAAAGTATCAGTTTCCTCTTCTGAGATATCACATGGCAAAAAGTTTTAATATGTTTTAATTTCTTTTCAGTGATCTTCTTCCCTCTTTTGTATTTTGTTTACTTGAGCAACATTTGCTTAACAAATATTTAGACTCTAGATCCCAGAGACAACAGATTTGCTGAAGTTTGTTAACACTTACCTCCCTCCGGTTTGTCATTTTCTGGTTTGGGGGCTTCTGTTTCTTCTTCCATCATGGCAGCCAAAGGCTAACATGTAGGAAAGAAAATATATCAGGAAATGTTTATTTGACAATATTTATATGCCACCCCAATCCATTATAGGCCACCCCAATCAATAAACTTAGGGCGGTGCAGAAACAAAATACAATAATGTCAAACTTCTATCCTTCATCTACACCAGGGGTGGGCAATTATGGCTCCTTCATGACTGGTGAACTTCAACTCCCAGAATTCCTGAGCCAACATGGCTGGCTCAGGAATTCTGGGAGTTGAAGTCCACGAGTCATGAAGGAGCCATAATTGCCCACCCCTGATCTACACTAAACCTCAAACCTTACACTAGATGGAGATTCTCAGCCATCCAGGTCATGGTTATCCCAAAGGTGCTTTTTCAAGAGGCAACTGGACTTTCTGGTTTTTCTTTGAAGATTTCTCTCTTTTCATTCAAGAAGCTTCTTCACCTCTGCAGAATCTTGGATGAAAAGCTAAACGTCTTCAAACCAAAACCAGAAAGTCCAGTTACCTCTTGAAAAAGCACCTTTGGGACTTATACTAGATGGTTGCCTCCAGTGGTGGGATTCAAATAATTTAACAACTGGTTCTCTGCCCTAATAATCAGCTGGACCAGTAGTTCCCTGAACTGCTAAGAATGTTAACCAATTCTAGCAAATAGGCACAAACTGGTTGAATCCCACCTCTGGTTGCCCCCAGCTTCTCATTAAATGGCACAGGCCTATTAGAAATGAATGATTTTGAGCATCTTCTGAAGTCATAGAAGGGTGGTACCCAAGATTACCAACAGGAGCAGTTCAGATTCAGATTTTATTTGTCACATACATAATCATACATGATACATAGTGCAGAGGTACTATGGAAAAGGTCTGCCATAGGATGCACTTCCTTTGTTTCTGACTACAATGCTACAAGTTCAACAGTGCTGTAGAATGCAGAGTTCCCAGCATCGAGAGTTTCTGGATGGCAGATTAGTGCTTTGTAGCATGAACTTAAGGAGAGGAGGAGAGGAATAGTTGAATATTTTAAGTAATTTAAATGGGGATGGTGCAGTGGTGGAATTCAAATTTTTTTTACTACTGGTTCTGTGGTGGGTGTGGCTGGGTGGGCAGTTTCTGTAAGCAGGACAATAAAGATGAGGCTAGAAACAACATCAGAATGTTTTTCCCTGCCTTCCTTACAGGATTAACCCTGTAAAGTGGGAAAAAAAACAAAAGGAGATTTCTTCTAACAACCAGTTCTCTGAACTGCTTAGAAAATTTACTACCGGTTCTAGCAAACCTGCTAGAACCTGCTGAATTTCACCTCTGGGATGGTGAAAATATAGCCCTCCAAATTTCACTGGACTCACATCAGTCCCAGCCAACATGAATAATGGAGAGTCTAGAAATAGCTGGGAATGCTATATGTGGCAAGGTGACGCATGGATAGAATGCAGTATTGTATGCAGTATTGCAGACTAACTCTGCTGACTGCCAGCCAACTGCCAGCAGTTCGATTCTGACCAGCTCAAGGTTGACTCAACCTTCCAGCCTTCTGAGGTGGGTAAAATGAAGATCCAGATTGTTGGGGGGCCATATGCTGACTCTGTTAACCGCTTAGAGAGGGCTGTAAAGCACTGTGAAGCAGCATATAAGTCTAAGTGCTATTGCTGTTGCTATATGTGGCCAATGTTATGTAGCTTTAGAATTACTTCTATCGTCATCCATTGGATAGACTCTTATGCACCACCCTTTAATGTTGTGATGTTTCATCATACTGGCTTCCTACATTTTTTTTGTTATCCTGGCCTTTCTTGCGCTCCTTGTTTGCCATGATAACACCTGACCGTAGGGTATCAAAGACAGGATCATTTCGGCTAGCTGTGAAATAAAAAAAAATGTAAAAGTTACAAAGGTGTTTCTGAGGATGGATGACCAAGAGTTAAAGTCCCATTGGATGGCTGACTTACCACCTGAGAGTTGTTGGGCACTGTACAATGGAGAACTGTAAGCACGGCGGAAACCTGGAGGCTGAAGAGTAAAAGAAAAGATTATATACACAGCAAGAACATTGGAAAAAGGGGACAAAGCCCATTTTTCTCGTAAATGATGGAGCTGGGTGACAGAGGCAGCTATTATCCTTGAAAAGAATCTCTAGCCTTAGTCTAATGCTTGTTTTATAAATAACACTATGTAGCAAACATTTTCATAAGATGCAGAAAGAGTTCTGCTGATTTATCAAAAAGACTAATAAAGCAAGTATGAACAAAATGCGGAGTCTCCCAAAATTTTGGCAGTAGCCTCTAAAGCCTTTCCTAAACTTGACACTTTATTATAATTTTCAGGATGATGGAAATGGGAAGTCATTAAATGCATGAAATATTAATTCACTGCATGTATTTAATGTAGTTTAATTTTATTTTTGTCCTCTTCTAGGGCCAAAATTATTTATGCCTACTTCTAGTCAACTTGACAGAGCAGCCCCTGATATTTTACTTTTTTATGACTTATTACCTTGTTGTTTGTAGAGTATATACTGTACACTGACAGTTTATGTGCCGGAGACAAATTCCTTGTGTATCCAATCACACTTGGCTACTAAAGAATATTCTGTTATCCGTTGCTCTTGAAAAAGATTGTGTGTTCTGCAATATGGAGACTACAGTATTGTGAAATCCCAAATTATAAAGAGAAGAGCCCTGGTTGCAGCTGTTTTTTGCATTCCAATGTTCAGAAAAAAACTACCCATTGATTGGACCTGCTAAAAAGAAACTAATTGACTGGCTTCACCCACATGACCTGTGTTGTTGTTCTAAGATAAGACTGTCTCAGCTATGTTTGTTCTCATTTATGTCATCTGATTCACTGTGATCCCCAACTGGCTAAGGTCACAGAAAAAAAATGGCACCAAATGACTGCACATAATACTGGGGGGGTGGGGTTTTTTTGAGAAAAAAGGGTAATTTTCTGGGGAACTATTTGGTCTTCTCCAAATACATGAAAAATGTTCATAACCAAACTTTTAGTATAAAGCTATTTATAAAGAATATGTTACTAGCAGCTTTAGCTTTTAATAATATACAAAAATACTGGGTAATTTGTTAGCTTACTTGCCCACTGTTCTCCCCCAATTCTGCAGTTTAGGGAATTGTGGCTTCAATCTATCAAAGGCAATGCGCTGAATCTACACTAAGAATTGGAATCCATTTTTCAACAGCATAAAGTCCATCGTAGGGCCAATAAATGTACTTTTTCTCCCACAAGAATAATTTCCAATTGAAAAATAATGTAATCCTTATATACACCGTAACAACTGCACATTTCTACTTTTTATTCTAGCCCATGGAGAGGCAATGGCATACATCTATTTGAGATTGTCACTTCCAGAGATTGATATTCAGATTGTGCATTATTTTATCCATGTAGAACAAGTGTAGCAAACTAGCTCTTCAATCAAGGTGCCCTACTTAAAATTCTTGTGGCACCATAGACCCCAGGGTTGATTTGGATCAGATACCAACAACAATGCTGGATACAAATGCAAGAAGAAATGATGCAAGATAAAAATGGCAGCTCGTCCATGTAATCATTTAGAGGCTTCAAGGCAAGTAGAGCTGATGAGTAAGATTACATCATACAAATTCATCCATGAATGCCACCCACACTAAACTGTTGCAGAGGAGAGAAGCTATGTTCTTGGCTCTGATCCCAGAAATCTTACCCAGGCTTGTTGTTTCTCACCAACTAGCAATAGAAAGGCAGTTTGACACAGTGGTTAAGATATCAGGTAAGAGACTATGAGTTCTAGTCCTGCCTTAGGCCTGAAGCCATCTGGGTGACCTTGGGCCAGCCCTTGTCCCTCAGCCTTAGGAAAGAAGCAAGGGCAAACCACTTCTGAAATCTTGCTCAAAAAATTTCAGGGACTTCCCTAGGCAGTTGCCAGGAGTCAAAACCTGGTTCAAAGGCACATGCACACACACATACACACCAGAGCAGGGAGGAAACAGCAATCTCATGGTCAGAGTTTTGGGAAGTTCCTGCCGTATTCAGCAGACACAGTCACTGGTATAAACTTTCCAGTTTCTTATCTAAAGTAACATTTTATTTTCTGGCATAACCACCATACATGAAAGAAGGTACCTTGGGATTTTTGGCATTTCCAATAATTAGGGTTCAAATTTGGATACATTTTGGGCAATCTTGTGGGTGCTAGATGCCATCAATAGCACATTTTATATTAATTTTCCTTATACGCCACAGATTTTGTTATTTTATTGTTTTGGTTCCATACCCTTTCCCAATCTTAAAGCTCTATATTACAGCCGATGTTTCTGGCCCATGCTATCATCAGGCCCCTTACTATTTCTTCTTCTAAATTATATTTTAATAAATAGCTATATATTTTTGAAATTAATTTTTCCTCTGTACCTACTAATAGCTTATCCAGCTGTTTTAATTCTATCTCGATGTCAAACGCCTCTCGATCCTTTTTATATCTTGATTTAATTTGCAAATAAGGCCACCAATCTATATTTATCCCCTGTTCCTTTAATTCCTGACATGTCTTCAATGTTCCTTGGACATCCAATACCTCATAATACCTCACCATTTTCCCTATAGCCATTGTATTGGGATATATCATTGCCTCCATTGTTGATAGCCATCCTGGAATTTTAATATGTTTATTTCTAATTTTTTCCCATGTTCAAATCAATGAATCTCTTACTATGTGTCTATAGAAATATGTATGTACCTTACTCCTCTTACCCCACAAAAATACATGCTATCCCTTTTGTAAATCATGACCTTCCAAGGTTAAGATTCTTTTTTTTCCTTAAATTAATCCACTCTTTAATCCATATTAGGCTAGCCGCGTCATAATATGTTTCCCATGCTGGGAGTCCAAAGCCACCTCTACTTTTGTCATCTTGCAATGCATTCATGTTTATTCTCGGTCTTTCATTTGCCCAGATAAATTTCATGTTAATTTATTTAAATCTACAAAAAAAATCTGTCTAATTTTACTGGGATTGTCTGAAATAAATAGAGTAATTTTGGGAGTGTGGTCATCTTAATTACCGTTATTCTCCCTAGTAGTGATAAATTGAGTTTCCCCCAGCTTTCCAAATCTTTTTTTATCTGTTGTATCAATTTTAAGTAATTGTCCTCCTTTATTGACAAACATCTCGCCGTCAGCCAGATTCCCAAATATTTGATTTTCTTCGTGGATTTTATTTCCATTTTGTCTTCCAGTTCTTTCCTCTGTTTCGCCATCAAGTTTTTAATTAACATTTTAGTTTTCTCCTTATTAATTTTTAGATCCGCTACTTCTCCAAATTTTTCTATTTCCTCTATTAATTTCGGTCCTGTCTCTAATGGTTCCTCTATGAAGAATACGAGGTCATCAGCAAATGCCTGGACCTTGTACTCCTCCTGTTTTATTTTAAGGCCTTTTATCTCTCGGTTAGACCTTATTTGCCTTAGTAGTGTTTCTAAAGTCAATATGAAAAGGAGGGGTGAAAGAGGGCAGCCTTGCCTCACTCCTCTCATTATCTCAAATGAGCTTGTAGTTTCCCCGTTTATAAGTACCCTAACGTTTTGCGTGGAATATATAGATTGTAACATATTCTCAAATTGCTCCCCAAATTTCATCTCTTTAATCTGCTGAATCATAAATTCACTCTATCAAAGGCCTTTTGCGTATCCAGGAAGACAAGAGCCACGTGTCTCTCTGGATGGGCCTCAAAGCCCACACCTAAATTCCAGGGTGAAATTTGTGAAGTTTCCTTCTCACCAGTGGTGGAATTCAAATTCTTTTACTACTGGTTCTGTGGGCGTGGCTTGGTGGGCATGGCTGGGGGGGGTCATGTGACTGGGTGGGCAGTTTCTATAAGCAGGGCAATAAGATTAGGCTATAAACAACACCAGAATGTTTTTTCCTGCCTTCCTTACAGGATTAACCCTGTAAAGTGGAAAAAAACAAAAGGGGATTTCTTCTAACAACAGGTTCTCTGAACTGCTTGGAAAATTTACTAATTTACCTGCTGAATTTCACCTCTGCTTCTCACCTTGTCTAGCCAACAGATTTTTAGCCAACCTTGAGCACTGGAGGCACAAGATTTGTTTTTAGGTAACAAATCTACCTGGCTTGAGATCTATTGTTTCTGTCAATCAGTTTTCCTAAATACAAACTCCATGGGGAAGAACTGGTTCCAACTCAACCTCGGCAGGACAGAGTGTCTATAGGATTTTGATCTTCTAGGCTCACCCCCCAGAGTCATCTTTGATTTTGGATGGGGTGGCACTTTTCCAGTGTGAAACTTGAGGCCTCCTGGATTCATAAATTCTGCTTGAAGAGCAGATGACAGCAATGGCTAGAGGGGCTTTTGTACAGAATTGTCCAGTGTACCAATTGCACCATTTCCTGGTTCAGAGGCCTTGCTCATAGTTACTCATGCCTTGGTCAGCTCCTATTTGAATTACTGCCCTGTGCTCTACATGGGGCTACTCTTGAAGACAACCCAGAAACTTCAACTGGTCCAGAACATGGCAATGCACATGGTGATGAATGCTCCTAGGTTTGCCCATGGAACTCTTCTGTTGTGTGAGCTGTGCTGGCTTTTAATTTCTTTCTGGGTAGAAGTCAAAGTGCTAGTCGTCACCTTTAAAGCCTTATATGGAACAGGGCCAGATTATCTGCAAGACTGCTTTTCTCTAAGCTCATCTACTTGTTTTACCAGATCAGATAGAGTAGGCATGCTCCTAAATAGAGGCATCTTTTTTTCAAGTGTTTTTATTAAGCTTTTTTCAACATTTTATCTCACTTTTACAATCTTTACAGCACTTTGACATACTTTTATATATACACATATCAATTACATTCCTTGTTCTTTAACTATATACATTGCTTTGTGTATAGATGTGTCTCTTGAATTGTCATTTTATTTAACCTTTAATTTTATTTTCTAACCATTCATACCATGCATCCCAGACCACATAATATTCCATTTCCCTTCTTTCTTTTAATTCTAATGTTAACCTGTCCATCTCTAAATATAGGCATGTTATGGAAGCTAGGAAGCCTGCCTTTTCCCTGCCAATGGAACATTCTTCCCCCGACATTTGGCAGGCCTCTATCTTCCTGGGTATTGGAAGCTTGACTTTGGCTTTGTTTTGTTTTGTTTTG